>VZRZ01007867.1:912756-1044777 GCA_013398175.1 Climacteris rufus | reverse complement strand
AAAAATAAAAAAACATAAAAAAAAAAAAAAAAAAAAGAAAAAAAAAAAAGAAAGAAACAAATAGCTACATCACTTTGATGTGATGTGATTGCACAGAAAGGCACAACAACAAGCTGGAAGCAAAGGGTAAGAGGCAGTTTACTCTCAGTTTCCCTGAATAGATGATGGTCACACCAGAGCTATCGGGTTTCTTTCTGAGGAAAGGAGTAATCAAAACAGCGTAAAGACAATGAATGGGGTGTTGATCATCACTGCCCACTACATTGAATTCTAAGCCTGGAAACGGGTTTGGGGTTTGGGTTAAGCACTATCAGCCTGCAGGAGACAGTCCCTGAATCCAATTTCGGGTTGAACTTTGTTCCCCTTTTCCAGATTACTGAGTAAATAAAATATCCCAGGCTCTATTCGTACACCTGCTATATTGCTTCCTTCTGAGCCAATGAGGATATTAATATTCGTATCTATTTTCAGTTCTTCTATTTATTTGCCTTATCGAGCAATTCTGAGCACATTGGTCTGGAGTGAAATACAAATTAAATTAAGGCAAACAGTGGATGATTTATCTCTGATTACCAACTGTTCCGATGCCCTAAGTGAAGGGAACAAAGGACTCTTCTAACATGAACTGCTCGACTCACTCCCAAAGGGGCAATCTTGACTGAAAGAGGAATGTATGTTTCTGCCATTTGATTTCTGCAAGCAGAAGTGACTAATGAAGGGAAGGCATATGCAATCTCGGTCTTAATTCCTCTAGATTATTTCCTTCTAATTAATTATTTTGGCCTTTGTGAAATACACAACAAAGAGAGTACACAACATGTCTGACAAATAGACAAATATATAAACATTATTATGCTTTTTGTTAGGAGAAAGAGCTGTCAGTACTAAGAAGCATTTTTTCCCCTGAAACAGACTCCATGAGTGTCCCATTGCATGGCAGAAGCTCTACTAAAATGCCAGAGGAGATGTCTTTTATGTACTGTGTTATACATACAGTATGTGGAGAGAAACAAAAGGTGTTAAATACATATGGTTTTTGTCAGGTAGGTATGAATAGTCAGTAGCAGAATTACCTACTGACTTTTCAGGTTTAAATTTGTTCATCAAATAGTACTGAACATCTGTATGCTTCAAAATTATAATAAAATGAACATAAATTGTTTAATTTAAACAAAATTTTACCCTACAGCATTGTGAGTAATCATTATGAGCAATTTCATACATTTGGCTACCTAAAAACCTGGAATATAATTTATACTAGTTTGAGAAATAAGTATGCTAGATGACATAATAGCAATTAATCTTATTTTACTATCCTGGAAGATAATTTTATCATCATCATTATAATACCAACCTAACCATCCATGGACTTTAAATGAAAAGACAGTCTCAGGAGTGAGAAATGATGTGTCCAAAGTTTGTGTTTACATCCCAACCCTGCTCACAAATCATATAGAGAAGTAAGTGTGAACATGTAGGGTTCTTCATTAATTTAAAAACTAAATTAATTTTTATTAATATTCAAGTCATGTGTTTAAATTATACAGACAAATAAACCAATACCAAAGAATGGCTGTAGCTGTAGGATCACTACAAAAAGCATTCCTTCTTTTACCTGGCATTCGAATGATGCCATATCCCTACTGGAGATGAATTCTTGTTTTGGAACATTTTTTTGAGTGTATGATGTGGTCAGAGACTCTTCTGCACCAATTCATTTGGCTGTGCCTGCTGAGGAAAGTATCTCGAGGTAGGAAATGTGGAATGAAGCCAGCCTAGACTCTAAAACATCTTCTGGTGTTCCTGTGGGTTTGTTTAGAGACATCATTTATCCTCTTGACCTCTTCTTGACCTGTACAATTACAGTATTTTTTTTAGCTCAGCTTTATGCAGGAAATTTCAGTGACATAGCTGAGTTTGTAGAGCTGGCAGCATGAAGGTTTCCATGTATTTCCCAAAGGAAATTCCGTGATGCCATGCTTCATTTTCCTTCCCCTCCTGAAGCACCAGTTTAACCATTGGAACTGACCCATCACAGCAGGGTTTGAGCCCTGCTGGCTGTCTCAGAATCTGCTCTCACTGGACCATAACATCCCTTTTTAGCTCATCCTGAGCAATGTAAACATCAGACCCAAGGAGCTTGGGATGAGCACACTGCACATGGGAAGGGTTGGTTCACCTTTCTGCTGCTTCATTTGCAATTTTTTTAATGAACTACTGCTTGGGTGAGATGTCAAAGGGAGCTTCCCATGTGAGAACCAAGCTGGAGTTTGTTTGTTTGGGAGGTTTAGTTGTGTTTTCGTTGCTTCTAAAGAGGACTCTTTCTTCATCCAGTAAGAGTGTGGAATAACTGAGTAACTGGTTGGTTCAAATAGCCTTGGATGCTGCTTTGTGAGGAGTTCTGCACACTCACAGTCCTGACTAACGCCTGCAGAAGCTGCAATTACTCCAAGCCTTGAACAATAAGGGCTTCATGATAAAGGTTTTTATCTACTGTGCTTTTCTTCACAAAGCACTCACTGTAGAAATGAAAAGCTATTTTATAACCTTGATTTAGAACAGTTGTAATCTTTACAGACTACAGTGAATTTTATCACATGTAAAAAACCTCATAAAATTAACACATGCCCCTACAATTTTACTGAATATTCCTATAGTAAATAAATAAGATAAACAAGATGTTCAATAAACTAGACTAGAGGCAGTTAATAGCCATGTATTCTAAAACAGAGATACAAAATCACTGATTTAGATCCTTCACATGCAACTTTAATTAAACAGCAGCTCCTCACAGTGATCAGTTGAGATGTCACAGTCATGGTCTGAGAAGAAAATATGGACTTCAGTTCTCTGTGCAGCCTCTACTGACAAATAGATAATTTCCTCCAGCACTTAAATGGTGCATAAAAGTCCTGTTGGTAATGCAGAGAATACTGGAAATAGTGTAAGAAAGAGAAGAAGGAATGAGTGTTTCTTTGCTTAAACTGGATCAGTTGTTTCTTTTCTCCTTTAAGATAAAATAATGCATTTCAGCCTGTGATTTAAGTGATCTATTTTATGGCCACTGAGCAGTATTTTATGAAAATTAGTGTAGTACAACAAACACTGGACTTCATACTTGAGTCTGTTGAAGCTCACTGTCAAATTGAGTGAGCAAGTCTTAAAAAAGGAATATGTCCTCAGTTTGGGAAAGAGACATCAAAATACTCGTGTTTTGCTTTACTTTAGACTGTCTCTAGACCAGGCTGTTGTTAAGAAGGTGAATTTCATCTTTCTTATTCATAGAATCATAGAACAATTTGGGTTGGAAGGGACCTTATAGATCATCTGGTTCCGACTCTCCTGGGCAGGGACACTTTCCACAAGATCAGGATGCTTCAAGCCCCATCCAACCTGGCCTTGAAAACTTCCAGGAATGTCAAGATTTTCATTATTTAAATATATATAAATATATAATGTATTATATGTCTTTCCCTGCCTTCATCTTTCCAGACAAGGACCAAGAGAGAAAGGAGAATCTAAAGAGAACAGATTTCAGTATCACCATCTAACTGAGAGACAGTTGCAGGAAGCCAAAATATTGCTCTCATTATATCCTTCCAGCAGTCACAGGGCACAGGGAAGATTGACAACCTCATTTGATTTGTATCATAAAAGGGAGGGGTGCACAGACTGAAGAGGAACACACCATGTCAAAACTCTGTATTACTTGAGGAGATAGAGACAACCATGACAATGTGTGAAAATGTCATACCCCTCCCCCCTTAATTTTGGGATAATCCATTTGAATTTGTGTAAGTATACATTGATGCCATCACGTTGTGCACTCTGTGCTGCTTTTCCTTCCTGGCACCACACATTTAAATGTTGCTTTTCCACGATGAGCATTACTGGGTTCTCCAGCAGACCTTGCAGTGGTGCTCTGTGTGTTCCTTGTCCTCCAGTGCAGGATCTGTACTGAAGGAAGGAGCTGTTGTGGTGCAGGCAGTGGTGTTAGATGTTGTTAACACTCTGTCACCAGAATTCTTACTGCCTGATGAGGGGGGGCTCCTCAGCCTCTATTCTGCTGTGGTGTGCTTCAAGACCTGACAAGTTAAAGCTACTTCAGAATAGCTGTTCCAGAGAGAAGTGATTATATCTATGCCAGACATTAACTCCCTTTTTATTTCTATTGATACCACATGTAATCAACAGCACTGTGCTCTGAATTAACTCAAGGAGATAACAACAGCATAAGACTTAAAGCTCCTTCCTCACAATTTCTCGTTTTCATAATTCTAAAGTTCTGTAGCAGGAAGCATTCTTGTAAGTATTCTAGGATGCTCAGAAGAGAATTGAAGTGTTATGTTCCTTTTACATCCTCTCTTTGGGCTGCAGGCTGACCTGAAACCCAGCAGAGCCTCACAGGCAATGTGAGGAAGGACATCAGCCATCCAAGTAATGCCCAGGGAAAGTTGTGATGCAATAAACAGAAGGTGTAAGAATACTCCCTGATATGGCTCTTTCTTTCTTGGCTTCTGTTTCAAAGCTGTAACCTACCCTAGATGGACTGTGTCACTGCATATGCCTGTCATTGCCTTCTCTTAACTTTTTAGGGTTGATTTATGCTGCTAAAGATTTAAAATGTCTCTTGTTAGTGACATATTTGTTCCTTGAACAAGATTACTCAGTTGGAGTCCTGTGCAGTGTCAGGGAGCTTGTGAGCCATTGGAAGGCTGTGCTTTCCCCCTAAACCATCCCCTGGTAAACTCACTGGTGTTGGAAGCTACAGGCAGGAGAGCTTTGGAAACTCAAAAGTGTATTCAAAGTAAAGCATGGTAGGTTTGGGCTGCTTGTATGGAGCAAAGGGAAGGCAAAGAGAAACAGGAGTACAACTGGAGTGCAGGTAGATCAGTGCCAGCTTTCTGAATCTGCTGAATCTTTTTTGCTGCAAATCTATTCATTCCAGGCCCATAATTCAGAAAATCTCCTAAGTGTGTGCTTAACTTCAGACATGTGCTTTAGACTCAAGGAAATTGATAGCAGAGGGAAGGCAGGAAGGGATGCTGTGGGTGCCCTGCCTGTCAGCTGGGCTTCTGCTTCATCCTTCGGCAGTGGTTGAGATCACTGCAACTTAAATCAGGGACTTAAAGGCTTATCTGTGATGTCTTCAGTTGTTGCATGAATTTTCAAATTTGATCCTAACACTTGAGCCAGGCCACCTACAAAAAGCTGCATAGTTCTTTTTCCACCACAGAGATTTTGGTTTCCATTACATTTTTCTGTTCTGTTAACAGTTTGTTTCACCTGCATCATATTTCTCCTGAAACAAGAACTTTACCAGGTCTCCTACATTCTTTCCTCTATTAATTTATGAACAAAGTTAAATAATCTAGTCAGTGCTTTTGCTCCAGTTTATAACTGAACCCTGTGTTTCATAGATATATGAAACTTGGTGATATTCTCTCACTCAAGGTTCCCATTCCACCAAAGGGCTCCCTGAAGAAACTATTCCACACCTAATGGGGACTGTACTCAGGAATACTTAGTAGAGACGAGAAACATGCAGACTATGAGTTAATATCCCATTTTTCTTTCCACTGAAATTCAAATTTAAGTCCTATAAGCATTTCCAAATAATTTGTTATTTGTATGAATGTAGAGCTGGAGATTTTAAATACACAGCACCTGGAAAATCATCACCATGTTAGCATGTACTACAATGAGAATTATATTTTAAGAAATGGTCCATTGTGCTTTTGAGAAGGTCTTTTTCTGTCTCATCAAATTCCCCATACCTCGCTGGTCTTATCTAACTGGACCCCAAGTCCCTGTGATGCAGAGAAACTTCAGTGGAAGCACAGAGATCTCTTTTTTCTCTGTCCTTCAGCAGAGAATCTCCTGTTGCCCCAGCAGCCCTTCTTGCTGGCACCTGACTCATCTCACACACGTGCCAGGTCCTGTCCAGCATTTTCCAGGAAGGGAGAATGATCTCTCCATCTCTGGAGAGGAGAATGGGCCCGGTGCACTCAGGGGAGCTGCAGAGGTGGGACATAATGGATTCTGTTGGCCCAAATACATAATTTTGGGCCTGCAATTTTTGTCAGTGGTGGGGTATCATTACACTGCTCAACACAATCACACTTAACACAAACTGCTTTATGCTGTTGCCTGAGTATTTTACTTATTCACAGCCTGCTTAGTTTGCTTTTTAGGATTCAAGGGAGAGCTTGGTGAAGTTATGTTTTAATGCTACTTTTGCAGAAATTAAATGAGGTCAGTTAATAAGTATGCTATTCATGTTGAGGGTTGGTTTTAGGCTTTTCCAGGGTTTGAGTGTTCCCAGTGTTTGGAGATTTGTATTTAGCTAAACTTTGGAGTTCTGTAAAGGAAATACAGAGCTTTAATGGAGAAAAGAAGTATTTTACAGTTGTCGTTTCTTCTAAAACCCAAGTTGGCAGGTAGTTTGAATGTTGCTGAAAAGACACCTAAACCATTTAAACCTCTTTATCCAAGAAGTGGAAATACTGATTATACACCATCATAACCTTGACTGGGTTTATGAGAGTGAGGTCATCATATTGGAAATAACTGGTGTTTTTTTATGTTTATCTTTGTCTCTTAATACAGGCTTTATTTTAAAATAAAAGTAAACCTCAAATGTGATTGCATAGCTTAAGTATAAGAACTCAGACCTAATTTATACACCTAATAACTTGTGCACACAAGTAGTTGCTTCTCTGTGCAAATAAGAGAAATTCATGTCTGTTAAATAATAAAAGATCTTCACACTTTAGCTATGAATGAAGGTGGTTTAAGATTATTCATTCAATATGCACCACACTTTGAAAACGGAATGAGTTACATAATGCTGGGAGTCATGTTTATCTGGAAATGTAACTGTGTGTTTTAATGGGTAGTTAAGTAACAGTGTTAATTTTTCCCAGTCTTTAATTTGGGAACTCTCTTTCAATACTGCCCAATTCATGCTGTAATGAATGGGCTACACCATTTATTTATTTATAGCATGGAGTTTTTTAACCAAATTTATGGTTTTGTATTTTGAAAATTAAATACATAGAATTAATTGTCCTGGCTTCTCTAAACAGGTCAGATCTATAAATACCAAGAGTAAGTAAAACTAAACATGATACCTCAATTTTGCCTTGAAATGAAGCCAGTTTGTATGCTAATACAATGGATTCATTGTGCCCACTAAATCCCAAGCTTTTGTTTGAAATTCAAGTTGATTTATGGCCTAATGTATACACAATTTATACATGCCCAAGAGAGAACATCATATAGCTCCTTGACACAGGTCAATAGCTTGAGTCTGCATAAATATTTCAGTAAGATGATCTGAATCAAAGGGTATCTTATCTGGTTTTCTGTAGTACAGAAATATTCTGTAATCATACATGGGTCAGGAATGTGGGCCTGTGGTTCCAGCTGAAGAAAGGCATGTCCTTATGTATAAAGCACTGCATGATTGTTCATATAATAAAGAGACCGTTTTTGTGTTAAATTCCTTAATCTGATTTTTTTTTTAACATCCTCAAACTGTTCTGTTGCTGCATAACCAGCAACTGGACATAGATCACTGCATTACATCAAACCAGTGAAGCCTTCACTGCTTTCTGCTCCATCCCTCAGGCCATGCAGTCTTCCCTGTACCTTGCCCATATTGATCTGCTGGGAATGGCTGTCACTTTTCATTCAGCTGCTCTCAGAACTCTGCATCTTATGTCTCAACTAAGCAGCCTGCACCAAGACTTGGGGTTTTATCCTTAAAAGAACATAAGAAATGCTGCACTGGGTCAGGACTGAGGTGTGTCCAGCCTAGGACAGTGTTTTTGACAAGGGACTAGAAGGTGCGATTTAGGGAGTGTGTGCTTGCCCAGGCTGGGAGCAAAGGGAAGGGTGGCTGAAGGAACACACATGAATTCCACATGAAATAGGATCAGTCTCCTGTGTCTCCCTTCAAATAACATCCACAAGAGCTGAGGCTTTGCTCGAACCAGTCGTGCTGCCTTGGGGAGCTCAGACAGAACCTGAGTAGAATTCAGTCTCCAAGAGAGTTTCTTGGCTCCTGCAAGTCCTTTTTAATTGTTCTGTCATGAATGAGATGAATCTCTGTGGAGTATTTAAATAGAGCGAACATGATAGTGTATGCAACACTGACTTAATTGGGTTTCTCCGAAGTTTATGCTTTGCAGATGGGACTTCTGTAATTTGGTAAGCTCTGCATTTAGGATAGAAGAAATTTTTTTATTTTTAAAATTATAGCAGCTATGTAGACTGGGTAACAGCTTTCTGGGATTGCAGAGGTTTCAAGGAGAAAAACATCCTATTTTCAGAAACAGCACTTCAGCTTAACTTCAATTTGAATGTTTCCTTCCATGACAGTTGCTCATTTGACTTTGCTTTATGTTACAATGCCTAGAAGGAGAGAATATGTGCTCACATGAGACTACCAACTATGCAGAGAAAACTCTAGAAAAAGAAAATGGAGCCTAGTCTTTGATTCATACAAATTCTCCACTTGGCCACCATAAAATTCAAATGCCTCATTTCTTGTTTAACTCAAGAAGATTAATGAAAAAATTAAAGCTGAGATAAACTATGAGTATCACTTGAGATTTCACAGGAGATGCTTAACTGCAGAGAACTTAATAACACATCTTCCTGCAAGTGAGGAATATAAGTGAATGTGCTATCCCCTGGGAATCCCCTACATTTAGGAACATAACAGAGGTCCTGTGCTATTTTACTGTAAACTCCTGGTACTAATTCAGGATGGAATGGCGTGATAAAAATGTGTATCCTCACTAAACCCCTGATTCTGTTTGATCTGTAAGGGGAGCAAATATCAGCCACTGCCTGAGGCTGGTGCCTTGAACCCTCGCAGCAGTGGTTAACTGAACAGATGACATGATCAGATGTGGATTTTCTTAAGGCAAACATAGGGAATGTGAACTACAGCTGTCAAGATGGATAGCAGAGAGACTTCTTCGTGTTATGGTGTACATTTTCTGCTGTAATTCAACCAGAAGAATAAACTGAAAGGAAGCCAAGTAAAAGAGATAATTTTAACATGTAGAAGTACAAAGAAGTTTCCTTCAAAATCCAGAATATTGTGCATGAATGAAAATGTATTAAGAAGGGACCCTAGCTTGTAATAGAAATTTATACTGCATCTCTCTTGTTTAGTCCAAGCAAGGATCACTGAAGACAACACAGGCTGGTCTGGAACACTGGCATTCCTCCTGTCTCACTGGGTTGAGGCTTTGCTGCATTCTCTTGTTCTCTTGTGAGAGAGGAGAGCTTGCTGTGACTTCTTTTTGCTTTTCAGTCTATTTTCCCTACAGTTTTTTGACTTTTCTGCCATCTAGTCTGAGTTCATTCTATTAGCTAGCATTTTTGTTCTGCCTTAGCAAACGCAGGAGCTCCTGCTCCAGAGGCCTTTCTCCCAAGTGATTCTTGTGAAAATAGAATGGGTATTACTGCTGCAACAACAGAGGAGCCAACAAAGCCTGCCTTCCTCCAGTTCCAGCATTTTCAGTCCTCAGTTTGATCTTAAACTGTTAAAAACCTCATTTATGACTGAGCACTTCAGATTGGCTCCTCTGCTGTCTAATGAAGTGTCAGACTGAGTGAACACTCTTCCCCTAAGGGCCCTCAGCATCTCCCCTGTGGATGCTTTGGTGTGTAACCAAATCTGACCTCACACTGAGGCTCTTCCTACAGGTAGCACTTAAGAGGGTCACTGGTGTCATTTTTCATTAACTACATCCTTTGTTGAACGTTGCCAGTGAGCTCCAGAGTTATTGTGGATGACACAAGATAAAAAGTGGTTAAACAACCCTTGTTTCTGAAAGAAGAACCGGGAACAAAAACCCGGGAGAGGCTGTTTTCAGTAACTTGTTCCATTTATATCCTTCTCACTCTTGCTCTCATAACACAACTTCTAGGACGTGTTTAGGCTTTATTCCAGCACATCAAGGGTCTCTCATTCTACCAACCTCATCTTAAAATCTGCACTATGACCTGGGGCGTTACTCATCCATCTTATATGGGAGATGATATTTTATATAATCATCCTTTTGTGTCCTGCACCTGCAGAAAATCTATTCTGCTCCCCATCTTGGAATTTAATATTTGTATAGTCAGCAATTTTTTTTGAGGATTTTAGACGTATTTTGCAGTAACTTTTTAAAAAACCCCAACAGTAAAAAATTCCCAACCACCTCAACCCAAACAGAAACCACACTGCCAAGAGCTTATGTGTTTTGAGATCATGGTTTCCTTGGCTGCTCTAATGAAATAATTATAAAAGACTTAGGGCCTTTGACATCACAAAATATCAGCAGAGAATACACCCAAACTTTCTGAATAAGTATGTATGGGATGATGTTTTCACTCTACCCAAAAGGACAGATCTCTCAGCAGGGGGATACACCTTTATATATATTTTTTAAATTATTTTCTCTTCCTGTTAAAAGAAATGAAAGGCTACTACTGGTGGGTTTAATTGATTAATTTTTAACTCAAATTCCCCTCTCTCCCTCAAGAAATTCCCATGTAATTTGCCAGCAGAGCATTGCAGAAATCTTTTTAGATCTTGGTAACTGATGTAAAGTTGTCTGAGAATAAAATCTTCTTTTGAAAAATGTGTGTGTCCAAGTAGAAAAGAAGGGGCAGTTGCTTCAAAACGAACTTAAGTTTTAAGTAGTTTCTTGAAGAAGGAGGAAAATTTTGGGTATTACACCATGGTTTTTCAGAAATACTAAATTTTAAACACAAGAAAATGTCTTTTTCCTGCTTTACATGAATAATCTGATTTTTAGCCAGATATTGTCTGTTAAAATGAAATCACAGAGACTTAGAAATATTTTTTTCTGACAGAGACAAGCCTGAGCATATCAGAGCCGACGGGAATCATGCAGTTTAGAGATTTTGTTGTTATAGATCATAATGTTCTCATAATACAAGAGAGATTACAGAAATATGGCATAGTCTTATTTTGTCTGACATTGTAAAGAAAGAAAGACTTAAAGGATTAGTCTTGCTAACTTAGCTGTTCCTTTCCAATGTATTGTGATATAATGGGAAATAATGCAGCACAGATCCTGAACATGAAATAAAGCCTCTGGTCAGAATCTCGTTAATGCCAGAAATGATTTAAGCCCAGCCAACAGCCCCAGTTTTCTGTCCCAGAAATGACAACACAAGATGTGACGCCTCTAATGCTACATAAGTGCATATCATGCATGTGATTAAGATATGATTCAACACAACTAATTCCTCCAGATTCACTTCTCTTCATTGTTAGAAACCCAAGGACAGCACAAGAAAGCAGGGTTAGGTTTTAGATGGAAGCTGCTACTTTGACAAGGAATGAAACTACTTTCTTTTCCAGTGTCTGACGAGAGGGATGGGCTAGGGAGGCAAAGTTAAATGTTTTTTTCACTCAAGTAAGCTAAGCACTTAATTTACACATTCATTGGACACAAAGCATCACTCACTGTGCTAACAAATCACCATAATGAGGCATTTGCACACCCACACACATTTATACTCAGGCTGTTGCTCAGCTTGCACCTGCAGTGGTGGTGAATAGATGTGTAATTGCATTTTGGGTTGTTGAAAGCAGGGCTCCAGGCAAGGTCTATGTAGCTGTAGTAAGTGGCTGCCTTTTTGCTTCCCTTTACTGTGCTTAGCAGCTTTTTGGGAGCTGTTTCACTACATCAATCCTGCTTTTCCATTATACAGCTCTCAAAGGCTTTTCCAAGGAGCCCTACAGGTGTTGGTTTGAGTCATGAAAATGTTGGGTGACTGCTCCAAGGGCTCATGCCTTTTGTAGAGTCAGAGCTCTGGGAGTCTCCAGTTGATAACACTGAGGGACCCTGATAAGCTCAGGGCAAGGACAAGTGCTCGAGAGCCAAAGTCCAAGCATGCTCAGGTCTTGCAGATTAAGGAATTTGTGTGGAAGAGGTCAAAAACTGGTGTTGGGAGATTTTCCTAAGAATAACAAATATTACATACTGAAATCTGCAAAATTTGCCATGTGTGTGCTGCTAATGGCAGTGCTGATTTCCTGCCTTACAGCCTCAAGTCAGATCCTACAGTCCCCCAATACCAGAATTCAGCAATCCTGTCATCAGGGGAGGCACTAAAATGCTGAATTCCTTCCACTTCATTAAACATCCAAGACATGTTCCAAACTTTAGCTTCATGACTGTTACTGTGAATTTTTTAATTGAACCTTCTAAAGCCCAATTTTTTGCTCCCTCATTTCTGAGGTGACATCCACCTGTGCACAAAACAAAATCATTGATAACTCAGATGTTTTGTAACCTCCAGAAAAAGCAGAGAGATTCCTTTATAGGCATTTTACCATTGCAACAAGCCTGACTGACCCAGTGCTCCTGCTCTTATTTTGTCATTTGGGTAGCTTTCAGAAGGTATGACTTCAAAGGAACTGTTAAAAATAGTATGTCTGGAGTGGCTTTAAGGAGCTGTTTTATTTCATTGGTTTTCTGCCCAAAACACACTCTGCCTTCTGAGACGTGAAGAAGACTTTATCTATTCCACTGCCATCTAAGTCTGCTTGAGGTGACAGCCTTGTTATTTAAGATATTTCTTGTGACAGATGGGTTATTTACAGCAATTGTATCCCAAGGATGTAGAAAGTATCATTTTCATAAAATTTCAGCAGCTTTGGGATCCCAAGTATCACATGCAAATCAGCAAATTCCAAGTGGCTCCAGCCTCAGATTCCAATAACACTGATGTTTGAATAGTAATTATGTATATTTTTATAGAGTTTTGTCTGAAATGTAACAGTTCTAAAGATGCATTTTTAATGGGCATTTCACATCTCCGTTAGATACCACTGACCATCAGCTTGTTTGACTGAGGATAATGGGAACTCACAGTTGCACATCTAAACCACTGCATCACTGTAAAACTATTTGCACAATTTAAATGCCTGGACGCAAACTGTGATTCCCTTTCAGTTCTTGTGCTATCATATAATCCATATCCATTGAAAATTGATCTGACATGCATAATCACTGTTTAATTGTAGTATCTCCTAAGGAGGCTATTTTATAGAAGTGAAAATAATAGCGTAGGACAAGTATATGGTTTTCTCTAATAAGCAAGTTATTCTGATTACCCTGTCCTAATAGCATAATTGCATTCTGGATGTTCTCTCCTCAGCAATAACTCTGGTAATTACAGTCTATGTGTGGTCCAGGTCCTGGTTGGGTTCAAGGGGGTGGGGTTTGGGCATTTGCTGATGTTGATGATGTTGCTCGAATCTGAATTTTAAAAATATGTGGCCAGATTTTCTGCACTGCAGCTATGGCCAAGCTCTAGGATAATCTCCAGGATAAGAGAGAGTAGCTATCAGGTTTTAATTTTTCATTTTTCACATTTCTTGCTGAAAAATAATCGCAATTTCAGCCTTCATTGGTGCAGGGAAGTGGGAAAAAGAGAGGTGAGGAGGGGATGGCAGCTATCACCTGTTTACCTTTATATTTAGTGTGTTTCCCTGTCAACATATTGGGTGAAAAGCACAACCCAAGGGTATGTGGATTTCTGACATTTTCTTTCTTCATGGCTCATGTCACTATAAATCCATCAGGCCTGCAGTCACATCCTCACAGTAGCCTGGAGTGAGCTTACAAGAGGCCAACCTCAAACACCAAATTCACCCCTAATATCCATATGGAAGAGGTTGCTCAAACTTCAGCTATATTTAGAACTGAATTTCAGCTGATGAAATAATGCCATAAGAGCTCTTTCTCGAAGAAAAGTTAGAATGCAGAGCCAAAAATTAAGACATTTAGTCATCATAATAGGTGAGAACAAAGCTTTTAAATCCAAGAGGATTTAAGTATGGAACAATCTTGTAAGAGTGTTCTAGCAATTACAAACATACTCTAATAGTTCTTAAGAAATACAACATAACCATTCTCATTTTCCAATTTTTCCCACCAAAAATTACATGACAGTGTCTGTAACTAAGTTATTGCTAATGGATTTATGCAGAAAGTGCTCAAGTACTCAGATCACAGACAGCATAAAAAAAGTGTGCAAGAGGCCAACAGAACACCCAGGTATTTGACAGGGCCCAAACAACCCATCCTGGTGATGTGACTGAGTCCTGATGGAAAGGACTGGAAGAACAATTCCACTGCTGCTGCATGGGGAATTCTTGTTCTGTAAACAACAACCCCAGTTCTCCTGGGAATACTGCAGTCACTTCAGGAAATGGTACAGCTTGCAATTTGTCAGTTCATGATATGCACTTTGTTTACTATACAGTAAGAGATTTAATGAAATGGCTTGAGGTTTGAAATGGAGTTTTTCAGCTATTCATAATTTTGTAGCTGATTTAACCATTCACCTGGAATTGTGATGCAGAGCAAGTAATTGCACATGTTAATGGCAATTACAATAACTAACAGGCATAATGAAGTGTTTTGCATATGCACTCATGGGGTTTTTGTGCATGCAAATCATTTGTATATTTTGTACAATTTTTCTTCATTGTATGTAAAAGAACTCTTTTATATATTGTTGCCATGCCTATTTCATTTTACACAGAATATTCATTATACTAAACATTCAAAGAATTCAAGCACACAGCTACCACTGATAATGTGTGTTATAATTGACGGACTTCTTAATCAGACTGTATGAATAATACTTCATTTTTTAATCAAAGGCTGATTCTTATGTGTTTGTCTAGTTCTCTGGTTGATCTGGTAGATCAAGGGCTGTCTTATTAACTAGAAATACACAATTTTTAACTGAACCTTGAGAAAATCCCTTTATGTGTCTTTATTTGTCTTTCTTCAGAATCTACGAGTGGAAGAACTTATTAGAGCACAGAGGCCAGAATTTGCCAGACTGCTCTTCTTCCTTTGGTTTTGTTTCATTACTTCAACATTCCTTTTTTATTTTTATTTTTTTTAAGACTGAATAAGTTGTGGTACAACAGGTCATTAAGCTTATCCACTTTTACTTACTCCTGGTTTCTCCACACCCAGTTCCTTTCCAGAGTGAGCCAAATAAGAGTCCTCCAAGAGCCCAGAGCTGCTATGGCTCTTTGTTTGGTAGGGTGAAGGTTTTTCTTTGTACATTTTCACTTTTGGAAAATTCTGATGAGATTAGCTTTGAGGTATCTGCATAACCCATTTCACTGTGGAATGGGAAAAAAAAGGGAAAGAATCCCCTAAAATCAGAGAACCATCTTGCACAGGAGGACAATCCAGAGAGCTGTAGCTCTATCACTGGTAGGGTTTGGCAGTTCTGTAATGCAGCCTAGACTTCTTCCAGGGAGCAGAATGACTCACTGCAGAGGAGACAGAGCTAACGATGGCTGAAGAGTCCTAATGATGTGGTTTGTGTACAAACAAAGTACAAATCCATTATATTCTGCTTTCATTTTATTAATTAGTCATTCATTACCTAATGCACTGCCAATTAAGCCGCTCCAAAGAAATTCATGGTATCCTCCTGTTCCTTTTATCCGTAATAAATATGTCAGTCTCTGATTAAATGCCTGACTGGTTAGAACATGTTTAGAGGATGTGACATCGTCTACCTCTTCAGAGTATGACCCAAGGCTCCGATGACACAATGAGAACACGCTCCAGTGGACAGACCAGTTACCCACAGTGAGCTTCCTCAGTGGGCTCGTCCAAAGTCATAAGGGTTATGATTCAACCTAAAATCAGTCTCCAGGAGTGTCTCACTGTGCACCCTCCAGGAAAGTCTCGGTGTGCGTAGGGCTCAGAACTCACCGAGTCAGCTTGTGCTGGAGTGAAGCACGAAGTAAAACCCAGTAACAGCCACCCAGCCTTATTCAAATCACCCATTCTTATCTCAGAGCATTTGAAAACAGATAATATTTAAATTCTGACAAGCAAGGTACCAAATAGTCATGTTAGTCTGGGAACATAGTCAAATGGTTCAATCTATTCTAATTTGGCTAATTTATCCTAAAAATTATAGTGGTCTCTCGCATTTAACAAAATTAGGCAGCATCTGTGCAAAGCAAGGTTTGAATAGCCAAGCATATGTTTTGCACACATGCAAATAAACTTAATTAAGAGTAGCACTCAGTCAGAGAGTGAACTGACATAAGGCATTGGACTAGAACCGAGCAGTGCCACTTGTGTTTGGCTGCTGAACTCAGACAATACACATTTCAAACACTGCAGAAATAATCTAGCAAGTACAAGTTGGTGATAGTATCAGGAAAACTGTGACACAATCAAAGGGAATATGCAGCTAGAAACTATGGAGGTGCAAATATATTACTCATCAGGAACTATTTGCTCAGCTATAATGAATGTCATTGCATCTGACTAAATCAGTAAGTGCTGTGAAAACAAATTTGGGTCACGCTATCACCTTAATTAGTAACTACTAATCTTTCTAAGCTTATTGCCTTCTCAACCGGCCAAAAACCCCCAGACTTTTGCCTCCAGTTCCCCAGATGACCTGTAATAACTTTCAGATTTTATTTAACTGATCCTGACTTGAAACATGAACAAGTTCTATCCTTCTCAAAAAATACAGAAATAGATAAAAATGTGAATTGGAGAGAAAGTCTTTGCTTCTTTTTATAGTTACAGTTTGAATTTCATGCATGGCAGTAGCTCTAAGGCACTGAAGCTATTAGATCATTTTTAGTTCTACCTATTATGTGAGCTGTTTTAGAAGAGAGAAAAACCTACTCAAATATATTTAAAGATAAAAGCAAAACATGGAACACAGCATTTTGAATGTATGCGGGCGTCTGCATCAATGGCATTCACGAGCCAAGTGCATTCTAAAACAATCACACAGAGCCTGAATTCACGGCCCAAACCATTACATAAACACTGCCAGATTTAGTGGATGTGGCTGTTTAATCTCCAGTGCAGCACTGGGAGATGGCAGTCACACGTCCTGGCCACGGCGCTTCCTTTTGTCACTAAGTCACACCAGTTCTTGCCAGACACAGCAATCGAGTGCCAGGGGTGGCTTTATACCCAAACTGGGGGACAGTGAGGGGAGGACACTCAGTCCATGCAGTGTGACTGGTACCAAACGTCCTTGAACTTCCGAGATCTCTGATGGGCTGGATTTCCAGCTGGGAGAAGATGACTCTTTAGTGGGATTGGGAGAGTTAACTCAAGCTGGGGAACTCGTGTGTTCTCCTTCCTTATCTCTCACTTTCTCCCACATACACCCCCATTATCTTTAAAGTGTTTTAACGTCTTCTACTGGGCAGAGAAGAAGAGAAGCACGGTAGGTTTTTGTCAGAGTAATCAGCTTGTTCTCTCCATTTTAATCAAGAGGATAGGCTTACATATCCTCACATTTAGGAAAGCAATCTTGAATTGCTGTTGAAGAACCAGCCTGGAAAAGTCATCCAGATATGTATAATGAAACATTAACTAAATGGGGTGCATAAAAATCTCGAGGGTATTGCCTTAGCAGAGGGCCATTAATTCCTAGAACACAGTCATGAGTAGTGGATCCTCACCTGAGCTTGCAAGCACTGCCATGTGCTGCACTTTCTGTGCAGGTCTGGGGTAATTGGACATCCTCCTGCAGATACTGCTTGTTAGAACAGCTCCTGGGCAGTAGGGAATACCCACATGAAATGACAGACTTGTGTAGCTGCTTGTTTTTCCATATACTAGAGGAAAGTGTTTACCTAATGAAGAGATACAGAGACAACCTGAGATTTTGTCTGAAGCCTCCAACAGTGTTTGAACCAGTTGTGCACCTTTTTCTATTATATTTGTGCTTCCTTTTCTTTCCAAGGGATTTGGGGGTGCTTAGTGCTTTGCAATGCTTTGAACACAGTGCATAAGAGGAACGTGGAATTCAATCTTTGGAAGGTCCTGTGAAAGTCAACAGGAGACAGTCTTAGAAATAACCACTGAGTGTTAACATTCTACTACAAGGACTGCTGGCAATCCCATGTGGTATTTAATTTTTTCTTATGCTCTCATAACCAGGGGGTGTATGGGTTGTACATATTTTATATACACTGACTACTATTTTTAGCTGAAGGTATTTTTGATCCAAGGCGCTCCCACAGGATTGGGATTGGCCTTTTCCACTGATCTGGTACAACCTCTGGGCTGACTCAGCACACTAATGATGTCTCCCTGAGATACTTTGCCTAAGTGACACATTTGTGAAACAAGAAATGGAAATGTACAGGCTCTCTAGTGAAGATCAAAATAATCCCTATCTTAAATTTCATCTTTCATTACTGCTGTGTAAGAACAGAAAAATATTTTTTCCCATCCTCTGCACCTCGTGGTTTTTTAGACACAAAGACCTTCATTCTGTAGTAGAAAGATGCTAAAACACATTTCTTGTTAAAAACTACCATTCACTCTGTTTTTCTAATACAAGAACACTGGTGTTTTCCTGAACAGAAGTTACGTGGTGCTAAAGTAATAACTGAAAAGATCTTTCTGTTTCCATTGAAGAAAACAGTTGAACTCCCATCTACATCAAAGAATCTCTATCTGTACTCCTGGCCATTTTAATGGTTTTCTCTAGTAAATCTGAAGGCTAGAAGATCAGTTGTCATGGGAACTGGCAACAGATGACTCAAGAAAACAAAATTAAATGTTGGCTTGATGTCAACAGCTAATCTAGTGCCCTGCCAACTGCAATCACAGTTAACACGAGCCATGCCCAGCAAGCTGTGATTTGAACGGAGTTGCAGCCAAAGATAGAGTTTCTCACCCCATGAACAGGAGAACATTTTAAAAACTGAAACTAATGAGGGGACCCAACAACTTTGGAAACAGTGACACTTAGAAAAACATTGTTTGTAATTGCTGAGTTAGAGCCTTAACAGCTATAAATCAGAGTTTCTTCTCTGACATCAAAATTGTGATATCAAATTAATTACCATTTCAAGATCTGTCTTAGCATTTTCAGAACCCATGTGATTGATTTGTGCTGGGACAGAGTCCAAAAATTGTTTCAAAATGTGGTTTAAGTGCATCTGTTATCAAGAAAATCCAATTCCTATGCTGTAATCTATTTTGCAAAGGAACATCTTTAAGCATATAATTTTTAGACATGGAAACACTTTTTTCTAAGAAATTGTATCTAGCTTTTTTTGTTCATCATCAGTTGATTTTAAGGCCTAAAGGGCTACATTAAGGACAGTGATTCAGAGAATATATAAAAAATTGTCTTTTATATCCAGTGATGGAAAATACAGTCTTGGTTAAGAACAATCTGCTAATACTTGGCTCCTCCTAGTGACTGTTAAATTAGCCCATATGGAGTGTAACAGAAAATAGAACGGTCTTGAAATAACATAAGAGAGTGTTTGGAGCTTGTTTACATAAACACGGCCTATGAAAATCCATGCAGGTTCACTTATGAAAGTGCAGTGGATTAATTAACTATTAAAATCTGTGTGGACACTCATGTTGAGAATTAAAGTGAGCTCAATTTAATTTAGCTTTATTCTGTTCCAAAGTAAGTGAACGTAAATTGAATTAAGATTACTTTAATTCTAGGAGAGAGTATTCATGCAAATTTACTGTGGTTTAATTAAGCTACTTCCAAGCACACACACTTAGGTAAATTGGATTAGATTTTGTAAGCATTTCCATGTAAAAAAAGCCCGCAAGATTCAGGTAAAGGACAACTTTTGGGCTGAAAACCTTTGTGTGCAGTTATGTATCAGTATGGTCACTTAAGTGAACATGCAGTGATTGACTTTTCTCTGTTTTGGGATTTCCCATGTGCATTATTGCTGTGTTCTCTCTAGTGCTGCTACACATTCCAGGTTACTTCATCAGGAAAATTTTCTAACCTTACTGCAGTTTTGGGTTTTTGTACTATGTACCAGAATTGTCTACACGGGCAACACTTTGAAGCTGTCGAAATTTCAGACTCCCAGCCTAGCTTTGTTGTCACCAGTAAGTTGCTAAAGAACTTTTTCAGAACCTATGACAATAGCCCATATATTGTACATAAAGAGTTCAAAGAAAACTACATGCAAGTGCACTGCACAATTCATCTGGTTTTTCTTCCACTGCAGCTGCATTGTGCATTACTGAAAGTAAATAATGTTACAAACTTATCTCACATCTCTTTGCATTAGATTCCACACAGAGTGGTCTATAAAGAATGCAGTTAATGAATAAAATATAAGGTTTAGATTTTTTTAAAAAATATTCTCTATTGCTGTTCAACAAGTGTGTTATTAATTCAAGATTTCTCTGTGTTTTTGATAGGAGTTTTGACTTTTTAATGAATCAAGATCCTTTTCTATGGGCTGTGCATAGTCCTGAGCTGACCTTAGTGCTGAACGCTGGTGTGGGCCTCCCTGGTCCAAATTACCACATCCTTGAACTCCCAGTGTTTATGAGGATAAATATCATGTTGGGATATCTCACTCTTATTAGCTGATCAGCACTCAAATCCTCAGCAGAGTCAGACTCAAATCCTCACAGCAATTTTAGAGGGAGGCTGATGAAGAGAGGCCCAAAACAGCAGCCCATGCAAGCATTACTAGACAGAGAAATCAACAATTCACGACATGCTGATTTGGATCTATGGATTTGGACGAAAATTTTAGTCCTCAGAGGAATGAAAATATTGTTTCAAGGCTATGGCCTGTGCCACCTACCCTGTGCTTATATTCTGTTGTTTAATGATTTATCCCATATAGGAAGGACAGAAACCCATGTTGTCAGAACTGACTAGAAACAAAATTTGTACTTTTACACGGTGCAGAAATTGCCTTCTCATTGATTATTCTCACAAAATCACAATTTCAAGTGAAAAAGCAGGAGGGATTGTGAAGTAAGGCTCATATCATGTGAGAAGAGATAAGAGAAAATCCTAAAGGGAATTACAGTTGAGTGCTACTGCTTTTTGACATCACTCTTTTCACTTTATTTTGTGTTGGCTGGTGAAAACATGGTCATCCCTGTTTCAAATTAGATACCCCTGTTATTCATGTTGTGTGGTGACAAATGTTAGAAGCTACAAAGATCTTATTTTAACAAGTGAGAAGAGAAATACATGTTCCCTTAAAAATTTATTTAGAGCTCAAACTAGTAATTTCTATTGCAGATACAGTAATTCATTCCAAGAAGTTAGATAACACCAGGTGTTGGTTATCAACAACTGGTCCACTTTGGCTGCTTGTACTTTTTTGTACTGAGCCAAAATGATTTACTATTCCTTGTTTTACCAAAGTTACTCTTGCAGTCTAGAAGAGTGGATAATTTCTAGGCTTCTAAGTTTTTCCAGCTTTGGTCAAGTGGAATTTTCTATTGTACTTCAGGGTTTCTGCCTGAAGGTCAAAAACATATATTTGGGACATCGGTAGAAATATTGGTAAATAATTGATGGATGTGGACGTGTATTTTATTTGTAGGGGTTACATAAACAGATCACAGGATCACAGAGTGATTCAGGCTGGCAGGGATCACAAAAGATCATCTAGTCCAATACAAAAGTTCTTTGCAAGGAAGACTTTCTAGTTTCTCAGAGGATGCTACGGTTGGAAAATAAACTGAATTGTGGAGTTACATCTTGTTATTGCAGAAACAAGGGTACAGCTTGATTATATTTCTTTGTTCTGTCAAACACCTTAAGACGAGCTCTTATTCTTGTGGAAATCAGTGTCAGTGAAATAAAACCCCCAATGCTGGGTCTTTCACTGCTTTTGCAGTAGTACTTTTGTATAATCAGTTTAGGGTCAAATTATCCAGCCCTTACCCACAGAGCAGTGCTTTGCTGTGTACATAATCACAGCAATGGTCAACAGGAATATGCCTGGTTTAGGGACACGAGGCAGGGTCTGCTGTTTTGCAGTAATGGCACCCTGATCCTCACTCTGGGAACAGCTGTATTTGCTGTCACAGGGACTAACAAACTGCATCAGTGGCAGCTTCACCAATTGATAATATTTCCGATCCACTGTATTCATTTGCAGGGTTATAAATGTGTATTGAAAGCCCTGGAGTTCTGACACTGGTGCAGTTGGAACGATGCATTTAATCATTCATCACCTACACTGTTAAGACCAGGCTTAATGAATTTAATAATAGCTCAGCATTACACTGAGTGGCTTCTGTTTGGAAAACTCTGTTGGAATAATCACTTCAGACCCATGGAAAGCAGATATGGAATTCTGTGCTCCCCCCATTGGCTACACTGTGGCTCCAGACTCTTGCTTGTGCTGGGCATGGGCAGCTTTTTATTCCTGACATCCCAACATTAGGTGCAGAACCTCTTCCCTCTTCCCCTCACAGAGTATCAAGGAGAGGAGCTCTACAAACCCACTAGCAAAGGATAGAAATACCAACAGAAAACATATTTAAATTCTCAGCCTTTCACCATTTCACTGTTTCCCCCTTACAGTAATTCCTGGGCTTGGACAGGGTTTTATACAACTCAGTTGCATAACAACCTTTCAGTGAACCATTAAATTGCTTACACATACAACAAATTTCTGTGACAGATGATAAAAATAAAAATTGAAAAAATGGCTCACTGAGAAAATAAAAGGAACTTATTGCCACATTAAAACCACCAAATATCCTAATTAAGATGGATCAAGACACACAGTGATAGTGGTATATGAATTTTATAGCTTTTGAAAACACTTCTAAACATACTTCCAGGAATATAATGGAATATCTGGTCTCTCTTTTTTAACTACATTAATTCATTCACAATACATTACATTTTTTAAATACATTAATTCCAAACCAGCAAAGGTTACAAATGTTAATTACTGATAGCAAGAAAGTACTCCAACCATGTTAAGTCTATTCAAATGAAAAAGACTTCAAAATAACAGATATTTCCTTGGGTTCATGACAACAAGGGAACAAATGCCTCATTCTACAGTGTTTCTAAATCTAAAGTTTTTGCTTGAAAGAGTAGCTGTTTCCAATTTTTATGAGTATGCCTCTTCTATAGGTATTCATGAAATCTGATGGAAAAAAGTCTCAAAATTGAATCCAAACACAATTTATGAGTATTTAAGAAATACTGAATGTTAGAGTCCTAACTTCATCTAATTTAAAACCTGTTAAGAAGGATTCCTCAAATGCCAGTTTTTCTTCATTGTGAGTGTCTCAAAGAGTCTTCTGATTCTATTTGAAGAGTTCTAAAATTAGCATTCAGCATTCTAATACACAGATTTTCTTATTATCATTTTTTTTCTTGAAAAACAGGAATCAGAAGCAAAACACCTTGGATTTTCAAGAGGGAACCTACCCAGTTTGCACCCACTGAACCCTTCCTCAATGAGGAAACAAGTTTTTCAGTATCCACATATGTTTTGTATGCCAAGTTTTTGCTCTGTTCACTGCTCAAGTCATTACCTGGTAACTTTGACAATTTAATCTCTTTTTACTGTAAGGCTTTTAAAGAAGTTGCACAATAAAGCACTGGAAGATGGAATGTTGCCCAGTTTCAATGAAAGGAGTCACAATTTATTACCAGCAAAGACTATCTTATATTTTAGCTATAATCCAAAGATCTATGAATCTCATAAATGAATGAATGCCTTCTAACACAGAAATAAACTGGCAGCTGAAATGTAAACTATTACATCCAAAACGATTGCCACATGCAGAGAATTTAACATGAGACATTTAGGATGCTTTATGAAGTTCACATGCTTGAAGCATGTTTGCTAAGAAAAGCTTCACAAAACTTGGTTTCCATTACATGGAGAATACAAAGTGTACCAATGGAGTTCAGATTCTAAACCAGGTATTCTAAAAAGGCATGTATTCACTGCAGGGACCAATTGTTCCTGCAGAGTAAGTAGCCAAAGGTACTTCATATATGGAAGTGTAAAAATGAGAGTTCTGAGTCTCATGCAAAAAGGGAAGATGAAGTCTGAGTCCTGTTGAGGAGGAAAAGTTCTGTTTTATTTATGACATTGGAAAATCTGAATCAGAAGTTAAGCCATTCTAAGATTTTGGGGAATTTTGCCCATCAGCAAGAGTACAAAACATCAGCTTTCTCAACATGTTTATTCATTTGTTAGTCCTGTATCCAAAATTTTCACTTGCCTTGGTTGCTGCAGCCTCAGGGGCCCTCCAGCATTACCTGTGTGGCCGTGACACAACTCCTGCATTGGGTACCAGCCACTTCTCTGGGCCTGAAGAGTGATGATTCACAGAAACTTCTACACCAGGAAAGATTTGTTTATTTTCACTTACATTTAAGAAGCTTTTGCCAGAGTTTCAAACTTGTGTGCCTGAATTTCAAGTCTTTAGAAGCTTAGCAAACGTGGGTTTAAAACTCAAAGAAGCCTGTTTGGCATAAAGCACCTCCCTGACAGATGAATCCTATTAACCTTTTCAAGTCTAAGTGCTTGAATCTAAGCACATATTTGGGAACTTTGCTGGGTTAGAGTCTTTAATTTTTAATAGAGATTTTGCTTAATATTTTTATTTACATTTGAAATTAGGCCTTTGGTTGTCATAGTTTTTTCCAGAACTTCAGTAAGTAGATGGGATGATTTCTGTGCACAGATTGGTGAGAGATGGACATCATATATTTTTTAAAATTAACTAAGGAATTCAATACAACCAAGGAATCAGGCTTTTAGATAGAAGGATGTTTGTCCTTTGCTTTGTTGGACTTTATCTTCCACTTTTCCCTACTTTGTATTATTTATCTGTCCAGTTTTAGGATTCCTCCATTCAGGAATAATTCAGAGCAAGGTCAGTCTTGCCAGGAACAAACAAGATGACTGAACATCCTTCTTTCTCTTATGACACAAAAAAATCATTAGACTTTGCAGTACATGTCTGAGAGGTTATAATAGGAAGAACTCACTGAATAACAATTAGATTAATGGCCAGATAGTGACTGATGGGTCAGGTTAAGGCTCACAAGCAAACTTCTACTGAAAAAGATTTGTGACTTATTTTTTTTAACTTGTCATTGCATTTAGTTCTCTGGGATATTCCATCGCTTGTGACGTTACAAATGGGATTACAAAAAAACAACCAGGAAACCCAGATTTATCATAAAACCAAAGTTCCCAATTTTCTGGGCTGGATTCCTCTCTAGAGAGAATCTGATACTTCTGAAGTGCATATATGTATTTATCTACATAAAAAATTTTGACCT
Organism: Climacteris rufus; assembly: GCA_013398175.1. Taxonomy (NCBI): domain Eukaryota; kingdom Metazoa; phylum Chordata; class Aves; order Passeriformes; family Climacteridae; genus Climacteris; species Climacteris rufus. The sequence goes on along the minus strand of VZRZ01007867.1, from coordinate 1,019,628 downwards.
AGGATATGCCACTGACATTAATTAAAAGGCTTCCAATGATAATAAGTCACTGAAACATTACTTCATTAAACTTGTTCCCTAAAGCATCCCTTAGGGAATAAGCAGTGGACTGTTCACTGAGGTCCTGTTTATGACTGGAAGCCTCTGTTTTACATATGTTCATTGAATTAAACCAAATAAATTGTATGTTGTCCACATGATCAGTGCACTTTTTTCAGAAGAAGCAATTCACCTGAGCTGCAGTGGATCCTTTAGTCACTGACTAAACTATTCCAGAAAATAAACGTGGGTGGTTGTAGATGATGCATCAGAAGACTCAATAAGAGAAAAAGCTGTTAATATATATTTTCTGCAGCAAAAAAAATATATGATTTACTTTAAATTTAGAAGATTTTATTGAAAATGTGTTTAGATTTTCTCTCTGGGTTTTGCCAGTCCCCTAGCAGGAGGTATGCTCAGTGCTCCAAAGTGGAGTTTTTTGCCAGAACACTGTTTTAGGAATTACATGACCTAATATCTACAGAAACAGACAGTGCTCAATTTACTTTAAAAATATTTTCCTTTAGAACGGAGAAAGTACAACTTTGGAACATGGGTTTAATTTCCAGCACTTCAGTGTACTACAGATGTAATACAATAGTGCTCATTAGCAGGGACAAGGTAATTCTGAGCAGTCAGTGAAGAGCTGAAGCATCCATGGAATGAAATTTCAACAAAGATCTGTGAATAGTGATTAATTCTAAAGTGTACAAGAATCCCTGTACCCGTGGGTTTTGGCCAGTTCTGTACAGACACCTTGCAAGCAAATACCTTTTAAAACACTTTGTTTTTCACTTGGATCTCATTTTCTGCATCGTTGGCATAGAATACTTGCACGGAAGAGTCATTGTGGTTTTAAGTCTGCCTTTGCCTTCATGCAGGAAAGCCAGGGTTTTTAAATTTAGATGGTAATAATATGTTCCCACTGACAAAATAATGTACAAAACCATTCTGAAATATGGCTTGCTGGAAGCTGAGAGCAATGCAGCTGTTCCCTGAGTCCTCTCCTGTTTCTTTTAAATCCAGAGCATCTGCCTTTCCAAAACACTTCAGTGTTAAGTCTCCCTAATGAAGGCATTTAGCATTGCAGGAAGGAAAGGCTGCTTTCCTGCATTCTGGGAACTATGGCTAAGACTGGGTGGGGAATAATATGAAATGTAAATATTCTAGAAAAAAATAGTAAGGGAAAAGGCCAGAACAGGCTTTCACTACTGTAATTTAGGCTGGAATCTTTTCAAGCAGTGCTGGAGCAGTTTGCTGACAGTGCTACAAGACAAAATTGTCTTGGGAGAAAGGAATCACAGGTTTGATGTGGTAGCTGACCGAAAGTTACACTGGGGTTAGAGGCATTTTAATGGCCAAAACATCTCCTGTGTGTTTGTTTCTGGTGTTACACCAAGTCTAGAGCTCTCCTCCAGCATTTCCAGAGAAATGCATTGGTTAAACAGCGACTTCCAGCTTCTTCTACTGGAGAGAAAAAGAGAAACTTCTGCAACAAAGAGAGGTTGATTTGCAGATTTTCATCTGGTTCTTCATTTAGAAAGCTGAGCCCAATTGAGAGCATTCCGTGGGCTTTCACAGTTGCACACAGTGCACTATTAATGATCCCGGCGCCTGTCAGTGGAGACATGATTTTCGTGGTTAAAATAGGAAATGCATTCATCTGTTTTACATAATATACACAGACCTGGAGAGAGCCCAAAGGGTCCATCCTGGTGTTCCTGTGCAATTTGAAAAGAGAAAGTGAAGGAGTTTCAAGGCAGAGCAATAACAGAGGGTGAAAGGAAATAACCCTTTCCTTCCTCGGATTGAGCTGCTGCCTTCTGTGTGCTCCCAGCAACAGCAGCACTCGGAGGTGAGTAGCAAGGAATAGAAGAAATTAATAGAAAGATGGATAAATACTTCCTTCCTCCTATGGATGCTTTATTTTGTTAAACTCATCTGTTATATTTACTGGGAGTTTTAGCGGAGGTGAGTGGACATTAAAGCTTTGGACGTTTTAAAAAAATTTCTGAGGTTCTATTTTGAGGGAATGCTGTGAGCTTTTACTGTGAAAGAATTAGGACTCCTAGGATATTTTGCTTGTGATAAAATATGCAGGAATGTGTTATCTTTGTGATCATTAAGAATATAGATTTTTAAAATCCATTGGCTCTCTTTTACTTGAGAAAGTAGGATTGTTCTTTTATACTTTGGGCTCTGAAAAATCATCCATTTCATAACCAGGAATGTATTCCTCCCAAACTGGGAATCAGGGATGGTGCTGGCAGATCAATTGCATAACTGTCTGTTACACGTGCTTCATTTCAGTATTGATGGATACACTTTTCCAGTAGGGAGAGGGATTTGTGTCTGCAGTTATGTTGCAGAGAAGCTGGAGGGGATGGGGGCAGGAAACAAGGAATTTTTCTCACTGCAAGTGCCATAATCCTTTTTAGTTTAGGCGTGTATTGGATAGATGGTTTCTTTTCTGTTGGCACTGATGAGAAAGAGTTTTGATAAAAAAATCCAACGTTTATATCTGTGAAACCTCTAAATCTGGTCAGTTAATCTACGAGTTGTTCAGCAAGCCTCTGACTGCATCTTGCTGTACTTTGAAGATGCAGGATGTTTTTATGCTACTTAGTACTGAGATATCTATGTATATTCATTTTCAAACTACAGTTGAAAAAATCAGAAAAGAAATGTATGATTTTATAAAATACAAACTTTTTCACTTTTTCAGTAATGTATGAATCAAGATACAGAAGCATTCAGATTATTTTTTTTTCTATAAATGTGGATCTGCATTATGATTAAAATAAAGTGCCTGGTGAAATTAAATTCACATACTTAAAAAGAAGCCATCAATTCCCTTCCTCTCTCACTCTTCCTACACATTATTCATCTGGTAAGTGAAAAGCTGTTCTGTGGCTTCCACACAAAAGCAAAGTGGAAAGAAAGCCAAAGATGTTTTACTTAAATAACGATTATTTTCAGGATTCTTTTATAGCACAAAACAAAATGTTCTCCAGATACTGTGAAAATATATGTGTACTTTCGGATAATCACATGTTATATACCAGAAAGCTGCTATGTTAAAAGCACATTATTAAGATTTTAAAAGCAAGCATTGAAAACTTAGGAAGTGCCAGAATTATGGTTGCCTCTGCAATCTTCACTTGGTTCCTTGTGCACATACATGGTGATACAGCCTTAAAGTGCACATCACACCTGTTTTTCTCCAGTAATCTGTGAAGGCAGAAGTTAATATATTCAGAGGTTTTATTTAGTGCTGTTACTACAGTACCTGCCCTACAAAAGCTCTGAGCAGTGTGGGGCTGGAGTGCCCACCTTACAGACTGGAGGAGTGTGCAGAGCATCAGAGAGAGATTTGAAAATGCTAATTTTGACTGCCTCTCTTGAGATGTGTGTAAACCATGATTTTCCAGAACCATCAGATAAGGCAGCATTTTATGTGCTTACAGAATAATGCCTTACTAAATTCTGTTGTGGATTCTTAGCTATCTGAAGATTTACATGTCAGTTGTAGCTTGAAGATGAGCACCTTGTTTAAGGGCCTTCTCTTGGTCCCTCCAGGCAGTCGGGAAGGGGTAGGAGAGAACCCAGTTCTCCAGGGCCTTCTCCAGCTTTCTTTTTTCCACAATTCCCTGACACATCCACAACTTTTGCAGCCAAGTCACCATTCAGTTTCCAAGGGAATCACTACAGAATATTGCATAAGATTACGTAGCTAACATCAGGCATGAGAGAGTTCTAGTAAAGACTTCAGAATAACAATTAAACCAGCCCCAGACCTTCTGCCACAGAGTTCAACATCAGTGTTGCCAGCAGTTCTTCAGGCAGCAGAGCTACTGCAGAGTTACAGGGGAAGAGACTGATCCAGCAGCTGGAATGGCAGTGGAACCTTTACCAGCACCCATCAGGTGTTTTCCAATAGACAACCAGTGTCTGAAATCTTGGATTCCATCTGAAGGACAATGTGCTTTGAATTCAACTTTTTGTCATTCCCTTTAGATCTCTCCAGCTGAGTTTTGTGTCTCGGAATTTTGGCTCCAGATTTTTCCCTCTTTCACATTTCTAATCCTACACCTCACCATTCTGAGGCACAATTTTTCTTCTCTTAATTCTGAGTCTGGGACAGAGTTTTAGGACATGTGCTTTGAAAGCAATGCCAATTAAGAAGCTGTTCTGCCTTTAGCTGTTTGTTTCCTTTCCTGCTTGTACTTCATCATCCTGCACTCAGCTCCTTGTCCTCAATTTTTGCCCACTCAATGGTTTCTGAGGAAGTGTTGTGAAATGTAGCTTTGAAATAACCCAGGTTAAGAGAAGCCTTTAAAAAAGGAGTTAATTTATACACATTAAAGGGTTAAGGAGATCTTCAGTGGCTCTTTTTAAAGTAAGCCTAGAAAAAAACATTTAAATCTCCATTGAAATGAACAATATGTTTTTTTGCCATTGGATTTTTAGTGTTAGTCAATAGACTGAATCTATAATGTGTAATTTCTAGCAGTGCCAGCCTTCATACCATAATACTCTATAATGGCTATGCTGTAAGCATGCAATTCAACATAAGGGCATGCTATGAATGCTGTATTATTATTGATATTATGAGTTGGTAAATTATACTTGATAAATTTATGGATCTCAAATCTTGTGCACCACCAACCCTTTGTTTCTGCTGGAAATCTGGCACTATTTTGCAATTATAAAGCAACCCTGAGCTACCAGAATGTGATTTATGTAGTTTTTAGTGGGTTGACAAGGAGTTGATTTATAGTAGACCTCATGAGTAGCATGATGGTATTTATTTCAGCATGGTCTTGTCATGGGGGAAAGTGCCCAGTAAAACTTCAGACTTGTGTGACTGGAGCCTTTTTCCTCACTCTCCCTGTGTTGTTTGAGATGAACAAACCTCAGCTGAGAGCAGGTAAAAGATTTCCAGTTTGGCATTAGTATTTTCCTGCTCTGTGGTTTCGACCTGAACACTTAACAGGCTTGTGTGGTGAAGCGAGAGTGGAATACAAAGCTGTTTGGAGGAAGAAATCTACTTACCTGGGGAAATAGGAATGTTTTCCTTAATGAATGGTCTTCAAATGAAATCTGATTAAGCACATAAAGTATGAAAATCCCAGAGGCCTGTGCGGTGAACGGAATTAGATTCCTGTTTGATTTGTGGCAGTCACTTTACCTTCACATTGCAGTTTGATTTTTCTGTTTCTAATCTCAGAAAGGGATGTCTAGGAAAGGTAACTTTGCAATGGTAGGATATTTCCCATCCTTTTTTTGCACTTTAGAATAAAGACTCTCCTTTCATTAAAGCAGCTGTAGGGAACCTAATAGTGAAACTTCTTTAACTGAGTTAGTTGAATGCCTGATCTGATTTACACATTTCCTGCTGTGACCTGGGAACTTTCTCATTGTTTCCAAGAATTAAAAAAAAAAAGAAAAAAAATTCTATTTTAATATAAAATTTTTGAAAGTTATCGAATTTTTCATGGCACAAGAAATTCTGTTAATATTTCTAATGTTTATGAAAACACTTTCATTTGATTTATGTTATTTAACTTATTTTGTACTGGAGAGTCCTGTGGCAGATCCTCAGTTGATATAATCAGTAATAGATCAACTGATTTCATAAGAGCTGGAACAATTTATAGCACTGATAGTGAATCTGCCCTTGAAAAACTGTTTTTGAAAGTGCTTAGTTTCCTGTGGTAGGAAAAAGTTTTGTGGTTAAAATACTGGACTAAGGAAAGGATTTGTTCTTTATCCAGTTCTTCAAAACATCGGAAAATTCATTAAAATCTGTGCCTCAGTCTGTCTGTAAAGGAGGTTAGTTCAATCTCCTTTGAAATATTTAAATTGCAATCTCTTTAGAAAAACATTCTTATTTATCAATTATTTTCTTGGCTGTGTTTCTATCTTATTTCTTGGAATTGTTATATGGCTCCAAAAAATACCCCAAACCTGCCCTGCAACTTTTACAATATTTTTTGAATTCTAAGAGGCAATTTTCAAAAAAACCCCCAACCTTCTTATTTGGCAGGACCAGAGAGCCCATCACTGTGGATGAGCCTGAGCCATTTACAAACAGGGGTTGGTTTGCTGTGAGTAGTGATCACACAATAATCATGTTATGACAGAGATCTAAAACAAGAATGAAGATGTCAGAGCTACCTAGCAGCAAATGTAAATTTAATCTTAAGATAAAAGCATATCAAATATACCCCAGTGGCTTATTGCCAGAGATGCTAATTAGAAAAAGCTGTATTATGCAAAGCCATTTGTTCCAAATGGCTCTTCAGGGACCAGGTTAAGGAGGAGTTTCCCCTGTGTGGTTTGGTCTTGTTTACAGAGGTTATTAATATTTGCATAACCATCTCAGTGAAAAAAATATGCCAAGTGAATAAAAAAGACTTGAATGTGACTTTGGAATTTTCAGTTTTCAATGAAAAAAACCATTATAAGGAAAAGCTGTAAATTGCAGACTGGTATCAACAGCAGAAGATTCCCCTCATATTGCCTGGATCACTGTCTCTTCAGGACAAGACACAGGGAGAAATAATTCTGGACACAGTAAACAACTGCTTTATCAAACAGCAGTCTTAGAATCCACAAGAAATGAATTCTGAATTTCATCTGGAGTGGGGCTCAGGGCTCAGTTCAAAAGGGTTTAAGGGAGTAACAGCCAAAATACAGATTAAATATTTTGGGGGGTTAGGAGGTCCAGTGTATCCAGGTTCTTAACTTCTAGAAAAGGGACTATATAAAAATGAGGTGATGAGAGAAAAAAGGAAACCCTAAAGTAGACAGTCCAAAAAGCAAGTTGATAAAAACATACTGTGTTTGAAACCCAGGTGAAATATATGCACATAACTCAAGATAAAACTGTCATAAAAGACGATGAATGGCAGTGGGAAAATTCAGGAGACACTGTAGGGAAAAGGTTGGTATTCAAAAATTAAAGTTTGCCAAATGAATGTAGCAGGGTCACCTTGGCAACTCTGGGCATGTTTCTCCTTTCCCCTTCCCTGGCACTGAAATGGTGCTCCTGTCACAGGGAAGGATCCTCCTGCCAAAGCAACTGCCAGGAGTGTCCTCTCTATTAAACACACATCCATCCTTTATCCCAAGACTCCAGTGGACATTGCACATGGTAATCATACCTTTCAAAGTAAATTAAATTTCTTGTACCCCTTTTACTCAAAGAGGATAAATGAAGCCCAGAGGGAAGGAAAAGGTTGCTCAAGGCCACCAGACAAGTCCGTGGCAGGACTGCACAAAGAAAAAAATCAACAGATCTCCCAGGTTTGGAATGTCTTGGCTCATGCACAAGACAGTCTTTATGAAAAGTGACACAAGAAATGTAAATAGATTTACAGATTACTGCCTGAAAGAACCTCACTGAAGCATAAATACCATAAAACTGGTGGTTGAATCCTGAGCTGACAACACTGTGTTAGAAGCTCTCTAATGCAATATCTAATTAATCAGGAATTTGCTATTATGCAGCAAGTGGAAATGTAGCAGTTTATAAATAGTGTACAGAGATATCCCTTGCTGGATGACAGGATTACTGCTGTGAAATTTTTGCAAATTTTTGAAATCCTGCAAAATGAGGCGTCATCAGGCAGCATAGAGAGGGATGACAAAGAGAGGAGGAGCCTGGGGAGAGACAGAAATATGGGAGTGGCCCTATTAACAGAAAGATGATTTTTAACCTGCAAATACAGGCTTAAAAACTGCAAAGGGGATCTCCCATTATTTACATGCATGGTACCACAATCCCTTCTTTAACGGTGCTACCTTCAAAGATGTTTCAGCTTTAATAGATTATCTGACATTTAAAAATACAAGTGTGGAGAGATTTGCTAATATATTTAGACTGGGGAGCTTCATTTTGGTCATCTCTGCCTCTAGCTTCCTCTTAAAACATTTAATAGATCTTCATTCCTCTTGGCTTCTATGAAGTGGGGACTTTAATTTATTTATGCTGATGAGGAACTTTTCAATATCCTCTTCCCCTCCTGTCACCAGTACAGAGGAGGGAGCAATGATTTTTAAAGGAAACTGTTTTTTATCTAGAACATGCAAAATTAAAAAGATACTGAAAAATGCAGCATAATTCAGGCTCACAGCACTCTAGAGACCTAGTTAGAGAATACCTGTTAATGGATTAATTTTTCATGCTCCACATATGCAGGGAAATGAATTTCAGAGAATATATAAGCCTACAATACAAAATCAATTTCAAAAGTAATGTGATGAAATGGTAGAAGCTTGACCTGATGAAAGTTGTGATCTGTTTGAAAATCCCACGATTTGTTAATTGTACAACAAATGTTCCACTTCACCCCTTGTGCAGTGGTTGAAGAGGAAAATGCCACATGTGACTAATGTGACAGTGATTGCAATATTTAACGCAGCCAGCCCCTTCTCAACCTTTTGCTTATGGTTAATCTACTTCATATAACTTTTCTACCAAGTATTACTTTAAAGCAAAGGACAGGATTAATCCATATGAAGGATGGGTCTCCATCCTGCCTTCCCTTCAGGCTGCTTGTGCCAATTTTCTCCAGGTTTGTGCACCAAATTCCTTCAGGTTTACTCCCTGGTCCTTCCCTGTTCTTTAATTCTTTCTACAGAAAATTCACCTCCCTCCCAAAGAATCTCAAGATTTGCTTAGAAGTAATGTAACTGAAATTAAACCATGGGCTATTGAGCCCCTGTGACTCACTTTATCAAGCTCTGCTGAATAACCATGTGGGCCAGAAAATTTGATTAATTTCTTTTGTCTCTCTGCAAAATCTATTAATGTTCTTCAAGTAGAAATAAGCTCTGTCACTCAGAAAAGTGAGCTATCAGACCCTAATGTTATTTTTGCAGCACTGTATTTTTGGCCAAAATTAGATCTCGGTCTATTGCAAGATTATCCAAGCAGGATTACCAGGCACCACTGCTTAGGCAGCACTTTGGAAGATGGACAAATATATTCAAGTATCAGAAACTTTCAGAATGCAAATTTCTGATTTTCACTTTTGGAGAATAAGCCTTGAAAGATTTACCCACATGCACCTTACAGATGGCCAAGGAGATCCATCCCTTTCCCTTGCCCCTCTCCCACTGTAAAAAAAAGGGGGGAAGGGGGTATATGCAATTTTCAAGATGATGTTACAATTCAGACACCTGGAAATTGTACTAAAGCCAAAGGACTCTTTCTCTCACTGTGTCTGCAAGTCAAAAGCCTTCTCCCTTGTTTTTAGTGCCAGAGAAACAAGACTGGGGATATTTTATGGCACAGGCACAGTGCCCCGTGTAGACTTTACCTGGTGTGTTACGCTTGCACTGCCACTGGAAGTCAGCTGAAAACACTGCCCAAAGTAGAGGAAAACCATCAGGATCCTCTCACCTCTGCCATTACCCCAGATAATGAGAACTTCCCCCAGTTTTTCATGTTTGTCTCAGGAAGATGAAAGACAGGTGATAATTCCCTTTCAATACAGCATTTAACAATCATCTGGAAGGTGACAAATGCAATAGTCCAGAGAAATTAGCACGGTGAAATCCAAGTAAAATGGGAGAGGAACTGCAACAATCTGAAAATCCAGAGGAGTCAATTTATGCCAAATGACAGATCATATTATTTTCTTCCAAGCATAAAATTGCACAGAAACTTCCCAAATACCATTATCAATGCCAGTTACTGTTATTTGCACATGTACCAAGACACAAATATATCTGTCATTCCATAACTACTGAAACACAGTTTGATGCTTATCCCACTGGGCTACTTTTTTTGGAGTAGTTGATGATTTCTTAGTCAGAATTCATAATAGAAAGCAACACATCCCTGAATAATGTTTAGATATTAGGGACCATCTACAGTTGGGGGGGTAATACAGAAATTACCCACAGTTTTTCTGCATTCTGGTCTACAGAGTTCTCACTGCTCTCTCAGTTGGAATGGAGCTGGATCCATAAGCAAACCAAGAAACAGCTCTTCCCCCACTCTGAAAGACAGAGCCCAGTTTGAGAGGGGAGAAAATCCGAGGCAATTTGCATTGAACATTGCTGAAGATTCAAAATAGCATTTCAAAGATGCTTGTGAAAATCTTCAAATGAAATATTGAACAGGGGTCTAAAAATGAATTCTGGTTATTCCAAGTAAACGGCGTAGAAAGAAAATTAGTGGTGTAAGAAGAGAAAGGAACTGTTTAATGTTTCTGCTTATTAAAAGTGTGATTAAATGATAAGGTGAGATAAGGAGACCATGTGTTGGGTATTTCATTGAAGAGAGGCAGTCAGTATCAGAGTTGACTTCAAACTAAATTCCCCTGTAGCTGTGCATCCCGGTTTTATTAAATGTCATGCTAGAAACTATTACTTGGCTGTGTTTGTATGAAGTAGCTGCTGGTGCCATCCCATCTGTGCCTCAACCCTCATTAGCCTCTGGACTCATTTTCTACAAAAATTAATCTATTTTGAGAAGAACCATGGCAAGAAATTCTGCTTGTGCAGCAAGGTCTCATTCTGCAATTTGTGAGCCCCGTGAAGTTTCCTTCTGTTTGCACGGAGTCTGAGGGCACGGTGTCAGGGAGGGATGAGCGGCTGAGCCTGCAGGGAGGCGTGGATTGGCAATCCTTGGCTTTGCTCCTGGAGCTGAGTGGTTACACATCAGAACTGCCCAAGAACACAGCCATTATATGATTCATACCTACAGCTGTGGCAGCTATATCTCAAATTAGGTCTAAATATGCACATACTTCGTGTACAGCTGCACACTACAATCACTGAAAATGTTTTTCTGTGGTGGGCAGTGCACTCATTCTGCACAGCATTCAGGTTTGGCTAAAAAAAAAAACAAACAACCAGTTACATTTTCCATTTGTCCACCTTCAGACCTCACAACCTCTTAATTCTATCATGTTCAGAGCAAGAGAAGGTATCATTTCACAGGGCAGCTCTGGGGAACTTCCTCAGCCTGGGACCAGTCAGAACTTGCTGGGATCCAGGACTGAGCTAAAGCAGCTAAACTGCAAAGTGCTGGGCCAACATTCAGAGGTGGAGGTTTCTCTTTCCAGCACTGCATCAACCTGACTCAGGTCCCACTACACATTTGAGCTTTCCTCCTCTGTAAAGCACTTGGGTATGTAATTACAAAACAGGATTATGTAAGACTCAGATGTTATGTTCAAGTAACAACAGGAGAACATGACACTAATACATGCTACTAAGCCACTTCATGTAGGGTTTTTATTCTTTATGACTGTAGAGTATCCAGGTTACTTTGTAGAACAAGATGTCGAGGACCACTTTCATGGAGAATTTGTCTGTCTCAAGTGGCTTTATAGTTGCCATGGTAAAATTTAGTTGCCGAGTGCCAAAGAGCATCATAGAAGAAGAGAGTTGTTTTCCATCTTAAATGGTCAAAACATAAGTTAAACCTGCCTTTAGGCAGGCTCAGTGTATCCTGAAGCCACCTTGGAACATTTCCAACAAATAAGAAAAGTTTGCAACTTGGAACAGGAACATTTGGCTTTTTCAGGTGGCCTTGCCAATTTTGGCTTGAGAGATGTCAAACTTTTTCACTTTTAATGTTGCCCAAATACAAAGCAGCACTGCCCTTCTCCTCTTGCCCTTCTGCCAACTCTGGGGGCCAGGGTGGGGAAAAAGAAAAAAAAAGAAAAGAAACAAAAGAATCAGAGGAAATAAATAGCAGGAGAGGTGAGAAGAACTAAAGAACCTTTAATAGGAACTGCAGTTTACTCTTGTTTGCAATCCTTTCACTGGGCATTTAGGCACTGGAACATTATAAATATGAACATTTAAGACAGCATTGTAATAGATGCCAAAATTTAACTTCTAACTCATGTCTTATCTTGTTTTATCTGAAAGTCATCATACATGCTACTAGGATGAAAGAGATGCATTATTGAGAAGGTGTTAGGAACAGCCTGGCTGAGTGAGGCAGACTGAACACTGGGTTCTGCTGGGGAGCTCAGCTGGGTTTACAAGACCTCTGCTGCTGCCTGTGCCACCCTAAAATGAAGCCCTCAAACACTCTCTCACTCTGTCCTGCATGAAAAGCAGCTGTTTTATAATCAAATCCATATTACCAGCAGACTCCTTGATGGTTTTATCAGATTTTCAACACGTAGTTACATAATATAATCTGTAATACTGCATGCATACTTATATACTATGTAGATGTAATATGTAGATACAGACAGACTAAAGAACAGCTACCAAATTTGGGGAGGGTGGAGCATGCATGAATTTGTGGTGCATAAACCAAAAGGCCAAAGGCAAAACCAAAGAGAAGCAAACATGAGGAAAGGGTGCCTCTTTTGCTCTGAAGACAGAGCTGTTCTGCATCCCCTTGCTGGCTGCAGCTGCAGAGCACAGGCTCATGCCCTGCAAAAAATGCTCTCCTTGCTGTTCTTGTGGCAGGAGCTGCTGGTGAGAGCTGAGGTCACTGAGCAGAATGATGTGCACAGGGGCTGGAGCCACCATGTGATGCCTCATTTTGGCCACCCTGAGCTCAGAGCTGGGGCCCAGGCAGAGATGTTCCTTTAGTTTCCCATCAGCTGCTGGCACTGCCAGGCTCTGGCATCACACGAGGGGCTGATGTTGACACCAGATCTGTGCACGAGTGCTTTTAACAGCACTACAGGTTTCCTACAGACCAGGCATGGGCAAGTGACCATATTTCTGTCAAATCAGCCAGAGCTGTGATACAGTTTATGCCAGCTCTGTGCTTTTATGCCAGATTGATGCCAACTGGGGGATGACAGACAATTCTTGATAGAGTGTAAAGTGCAAGTGGTGCAGAGAAATGATACCTGATCCAGCAAAAAGCTTGCAGGAACAGTGTGGGCTGATCAGTAGTTTTTAAACCATTTGAGAAGGTAGAATGAATTTCTGCTGGATGTGCACCTTGTACCATTGGGACCGTGGTCATTTTGATCTGATACTAAATGCCCTAAAACTAGATTTATTGGATACCAACCAATCCAAGAGTTTGCAAAACAAGACCTGCTTGTTGTGTCTGCATCTTCTGAGGGAGGAAGATACATCTTGTGGAAGAAAAGTTGTGTTAGGGGGTGTGAGCTGCTGTATCTCATTCCATGCCATCATGGAAATATGTAATTCCTCCCATCCAGCACCCTGCTAATGGGGAATGCTACTTAGCTCTCCATTTTAGAGCTCACAGCCATGCAAATGCTGCAGAGATAGAATTGGGTTTGAGTTACTCAGAGATCTCCAGCACAGTGTTCACAAATATTTTGCCTGCATTTTCTTATTAAAGAAAGAACAAAATCCAAAGAAGTATTTGATTTTCAGCTCTAAGCATTCTGTGTGTTTATTACGAATCATGTTTTGGGTAACGAACCCTTGTGTTTTTGCAAACATGATCTGTGTGTGATCCCACCAGGAATGCACAAGACATAACTCCCATAACTGTGGGCTGAATTCCTAGGATGGCACCTGGGCACATGGTCAGCATGTGAAGAAAATCACCAAGTGCCAGCACATGTCAAGGAAGTAAAGCCTAATGGATCAGGTGCCTGGCAGGAGGATATGAGCTGTTCAGTATAAAACGTCCCTTTCATCTCCTGGGGAGGGGTTCTGTTTGCTGATTTATTGTGACAGGAATTCATAGCCCTTTGCCCACAGGAAATGTCATCCCAGCTCTGGTATCAATTTCATACCTCTGCAGGGAGAGCTTGGGGACAGAGCAGCACCAGCTCTGCGGATCTTGGGGCATCTGGGGCAGGCTCAGGCTTGGCTGATCAGCACCTGGTGCTGCTGCAGCATTACCTGTGCCTGTTTCTGGGCATGAACAAAACCTGTGGTTTCCAGGGCTGTCAATCCAGGATCCTCCAATTTGCTCCCCCTTCAGCACTAAGGGACAGGCTGGGTGGGATTCTAGCAGGGATGTAGCCATGGCATGCAACTGTGTGGAAAAATGATGCCTTGTCTATCATCCTGCCTTATGTCCAAATAAATGTGTGAATTTTAAAGCCACTATCTGAGCTCATCATCCAAAGGCTATACAGATAGCCAGATGTCAGAATCATAATTTTTTGTTCTTTCAAGCTTTTCCCCAGTAGCTTTAAATAGAAGAATAAATTTTCCACAGAGAAAGAATCTTCTATTAATAGCATTAGATCATTTCAGCACTTGAAAGGAAGAAATTAGTTGAGGGTTTTTATAGGGTTTTTTTTAATACTTTCTAAAATATTATAAGTTCTTTTATTGTGCAGGCAAGAGTGTCCGCCTTCAGAGTTTTAATTACTAGGAAAAAAAAAATTTCCTTCTCTGAGTTCAAAAAACAAAAATAGTGAATAAGATTATGTGAAATGACTTAAAATAAACATCTTCAATCAATCTGGCCCTATGTGTCAGTTCTCTCTCATGCTTTGATAATCTCATTCCATTGTTGAAATAGATTTACACAGATTGCAGAGGAGGCTTGAAGCCGATTGAAAAGACTTCTGCTTATCCAGTGCACTGAATTGCCAATAAAAGGTGATGTTCTGGGGGCCAGTCTCAACGAACTCCTCACTATATTTTCTCATAACTGAGAAAATTGTCCAGTTCCACTCCCATGATCTCCCATCCTAAGCTCTGTCCTCATTCATTTAAGAAAATGAGAGGAAAACAAGCTGCAGGCTTCGCCGCCTTTCCCAAATAAACTTTGTTATTCTCTTATGTAAAACACTGGGATATTCCAAGTGGCGAAGAGCTTTATAAACAGCTTCACTTAAAAGCAAAAACAAAAAACATGTTTTGTTCTGCAGTCACAGAAATTCCAGTCATTTATAGCAATGAATGGGCAGTGTCAAAGGAACATATGGTATTTTTAGCTCTGCTTCATTACCCAATGTTGTAAATGAACCCTGAATACTTGTAATGTCTAAAAGCTTTCTCGCAGAAGAAAAGCTTTTCCTGCAAAGTCTTGATTAAAGTCAGACTATTCCTGTGCAGAGGCTCAGCAAACTGCACTGGGCAGGGAGGGGAGGCTGCAGGATGAGCAGTCAGACCTGTACAGAGGGTGAAATGGTAACAAAAAAGGGGGCTTAAAAGCAGACTGTGAATAGAGAAGAGGAAGGGCAGCCCAGTGAGAAAGGCCATAGTGTCTGGTAGGGAGATGTGATTTCAGTGTGACAAACTCCTTCTCTGACCTTATGTGCAGGAATTTAGGACTGAAGCTCAGTGTTAGAGCAGATAAGCTGCAGCCAACATGACTGAGCCATGACTCTAAGGCATAATGATACAGGCCTATAAATGCCTTAGAGCTGATGGGCACATTTGATACCAAGATCCTCTGTTAATATTTCATATTTTTTTGCTGTTGTGTTTGCTCTTTGATCCATTTGACCCACCAGTGACTTTGGTTTGTGATTAAGTTGACCCTTTCTTTCTTTTTCTTCTCTCACTGCACAAGATCCTTGACCTGGTTTGCTGTGCCCTGCTCAGTCCAGACAAACCAAAGGATGAGAGGTCTGGCTTGTTCTCAGCAAATGATGGCATTTCAGAATGAAGGATGGTTTCCTGCCATGAGCTTCCCCCGTTGTTTCTAAATATTTCATAGGCAGCTTCAAACAGATTTAGTTGGGATGTAACTTTCACTGTATAGGAAGGAACAGGCACTGGATGAACATAATATCTTGGAATGGTGTGGATCAGTGTGGCAAGCAGTGAACACCCTCCCAGTTCTTATAAAAGCCTGTGGATTTCAGAGTTTCTTGGAACATCACAGGACCAAATCCAAATTATGCCTAGACCAGTGAAATTCAATATTGTCATTACACAAAACAATCCACAAAGTCAACAGCAGTTTGAAATCTCTGCAAATGCTGAAGAACAATTACATGAATTTCAAGACAGTGATATGGAAATCCTCAGATATATGTGCTATTATTACACTCATAAGTAATCTCTTTTTGCAGCTAAGATATTGTCACTTCCTCTATTACTTCCCATGGAGGTTTCTGGCACAACAAAGCTTTCAGGAGATTTTTGTGGCTTTTTAGTGGTATACCCCAAAACACACAGAGGCTCCCTCCTGAGGAAGCAGTTATTACAATATTGTGGGGGGTTCTTGTTTCCAGCTCTCCATGACTCATGCAAGCAGCTGAGAACACAGTGAAAATATGAGTGCTGAAAAGAAACTGAGAAGAGGGAGTAGTTATTCCACTTCTCTTTCTCTTGGAAGAACTAAAACATACATAAATTTAGGTCAGACAGGGTAAAAATATTGCATGCTGGTTTTCCTTCCAAGCTGTTAGAGCTTTGTGAGACATAAAAACAGGCCCAGGATATGGCTGAAATGAACAAGATTATTATTTACTTGTTTAATAAAAACCTCATGCATTGAAATAGAAATTCAGTTCATACTCTGTGGTGGTTATAAATGATAGTTTTGTCACAGATCTGGTTATCCCTTTTGCGTAAAAAATAATAAATTGAAAATTAAAAAAAAAAATAAGAGAAGAAAACAAGAAAAGAAAGTCAAATATTCCTGCTGATGAACGGCAAATGTTAGAAAAACATTCATTAGAGGTTTCTGTCTCAAAAACACGTCCCAAATGAAAATCAAGATTTGGAGACCAAAGAACTGCCTGGGATTGTTGGTATAAAAAAAAAATGTGAATTTAAAACTTGTGGCCGGTAAAATTAACAAAACCTGTCTGTACAAAGAGAGAGCCTCTTGCCATGCTTTAGTTTTGGAAATGGTTGTTACATTTTGTTCTTTTGCATAAGCCCTGACCAGCAGAAGAGAAGTGTAATCATGTGCTCCTTGGACACTCCTCAAAATTGCGGAATCTCATCAACTTACTTTTTTTTTACACCATTACATTACAAATTAAATCTGTAAACATAGAACTAGAGTAATCTTACCTGTTGAGACAAAATGTGCACAGCAGGACTGTGATCAGCAATTTCTGCACATGGACAGGGTGCAGGGAGGGTTTGTTATCCCAGGGCACAGTGAAGTTGCTCCACATCCACCGTGCTGGCCCCAACCACTGAGCGTTCTTGACAAAGCCAAGGGAAAATTTATTAGTAGGAAAATCTTGTGCAACCCAGAGTTGCTCCATCCTCCCCTGTTTGATCCACAGGCTGGTCCAGGGGCAGCAGGACAATGCCTGATGCATCAGCCACGTGGTGACACTCATGGAAAATTTCCAGCACTTAAAGTGAGATGTGGAGAACTTTTACCAATGAGGCTATAGACTTTTAAATGCAAATGCTGCTAGCAGACTTCTAAAATAAATGTACATATATATAAAAGCCATTTCTCAGCAGTTATCATTTACATTTTAGTTTAGCTCTTGGCATTCTTTGTACCTGCTTTGAGTAAGTTTTTTCCTCTGTTTATTTCCATTTGAGGTGTAAGCACTGTAGTCATTAAACATTATATTTGTCCAAATTAGTGCCTAATATTCCTAGAGATTTTAACCATCTGCAGACATATTGCTGAGGTTTATTCTGTGACTGTTGCAGTTGTTGGAAGCAGTACAACCTAACCAACCCACAAGTTTTCTCCTTGAAATGAACAATCTTTAAGACATATCTGTCCCATTCTTTCAAATGTAAACATTTCAATAAATGATGATGATGATGCATTTTCTGACTTGTTTTTAGCAATAACTGTCTAGTTTGCATGGAAAGAATGTCTTATGGAATAAAAAATGAATACAAAACTCAGTTCTTGCACTGAACTGCATAAAGGCTTACTCCAGTTAATAAAACCAGTTCAACTCTGGTTAAATGCAGAGTCCTTTCTCCCCAAAATACAGTGCACTATTAACCTTAGAAGAGAAGCTGAAACTCATCCATCTGTGCCTTAGAGTAAATTTTCTTTTTCTGTCACAACCACAGCACTATTCTAGGAGTTTTGAAATTGCCATTGTTAATGTTAATTTATGCATAGCAATTTAATTGATGCTAAAATGTGTTGCTGAAAGGCCCTAGGAATGTCCTTTCCTGCCACTCTGGACACAGCTGTATATAACAGACAAGTGCAATATAAGGACATTTCAGATAAGCTTTAAAATGGGGTAAAACACAATACAAGGGAACATTTACTCGACCAAAAATTTAAGAGCCGATGGCTTTCTTGATGAAAGTTGGTGATTTTGGTGCTAACAACTCAAGAATTTGCATGTGTGGTTAGGGTCTTTTGAATCTTGAGATTTAATAAGACAAATAATGGTCTTTATCCTTCCTCTGGAAAGCAAATACAGGCATTCTTAGTTTATTTTTGGGAGGATGGTTGTTTAGTTTGGTTGGTATTTTTATTACCAAGAAGAATCTTGTTTCCTTTGCACTTTGTAAGGAAGGAGCTCGTTCACTGTCGAGTTGGAGTCACAAGATCACACCACTGCTGCTTAACAAATGCAGCCAGGAGGTGTTGAGCCCTCAGCACCAGCTGCTCACAGACCCACTTCTAACACTGCATTTCTTGCTAATGCAGACACAGCCAATAAATCACATTAACAAAAGGGATTGCAGTTACTTCCACAGTTCTCCCTGCTTGGCTGCTCGGTGACACAGAGTTAATGGAGAGACATGGGTGTTCTCCTGCCAAATTCTCATTTTGTCATTGCCATGTGGGACATTGTCTCTATTTTTCTGCTTCTTACACAGGCCAAGGATTACAACTCAGTAGTTTGTTTTTCCTAGTTCCTACAATAGAAGGAGGAAACAACCTGGAATGGAGTCATTCCAAGAGCTGCAGAGGAGAGAGCTTCATATATTTAGAGTAATTTCCATGTTTATTCTTGCTCTGAAGATCCTGCCATTCCCATCAGGAACAGATTGTGGTCTTGGTTCAGGCAAACAGTGATAATCACTACAGTAAATTTGATAAGGAATTATTTCTCTTGGCCCTCGACCAGCGAAGATTTGAATTTAGAAGTCATGCTGCAGTTTGGTTAGATCAGTGCTTTAAAGCCCTTATCCAAGCCTTGAGAAAAGTTCCATGCTGAGGATGATGTTTAATCAGGATTTAACAGGTGAGAAGTGCCCTAGCCCTTGGGGACTCTGTAGCATCTGACTCTGCTGTGTGTTTAAGCACAGATGTGTCTTTTCAAAGGTGCTGAGGTCAACAGAGGGTTTATGGTACCTTGCTTTGGAGGCCTGCTGAGTATTTAGTATAATTACCTTGTTGAGAAGTACCAGCAGACAGTGGAATAAAGGAATCTTTAAAAACAATGTTCCCCCTCAAAGTATTTCCTATGTGTGTCTCATATTCACAGAATGTTACATCCAGCAGAGCAAACCATCCCTAGAAAACATTTAACCATTCATTCAGGTGAAATGACCCCCCAAGAAGGGTTTCATTACAATTTACATACCAACCAAGTGTATAATCACTGGTAGCTTTAAAACAGTTTTATAAGGAGCCAAATTGGATGCATAATCTTGGACAAAAGTTGAATTCAGTCACTGTGCCTGTTTTACATCTACCTTTCCTGCAGCTGTTCTGGTTTATATCAGATTTTTGTTGTCTAAGTATTTCTTATTCCAAATCTCTGTCCTGTTCTGTAGAGCAGGCCTGGAGTATGCACCAGAGACTGGTGACTGATGTGTATTTGTTGCCAATGGGTGTAAGGAAAGCGAGAGTGTGAAGCAGCAGGAGTGCTAAAGGACAAAACAAAACAAAAGGAGATGCTCTTGCATTTCACCGAGCACAAAGAGTGTTCTCTATCTGCAGCAGTGGCATTGAACAGTGACAGAGCACCAACAGAGAGCTGTGATGTGTTTGAGCAAAGAAGGAAATTATGCATTAAATTACAAGGGTGAAAAAAGAGCATAGGGCATGAGGATTTGATTATTTCTCAAATAGACAAGTTTGGGATAGACATAAAGTATGAGAGCTGATTGTATGTCTGAGAGACATAGACTCCCATAAACTGGAGAAACTCTAAACTGGTCAGTCCTGGGCCATGAATCCCAGGAAAAGCAGCGCCTGCGTCCTGTTGGCAAACACGGTGTCCCTACAGCCACGGCTTTCCTGGATGTTCCACATCCCTCTAAAGGCAGCTGCTGTCAGGGATAACTGCAGTGGAATGGATTTGAAGGTGCCTCTTGGAGACAGCCCAGGGTGTGTTTCAGTCTGCAGATTCCCTGAGGATGCTATAAAAAACATCCTTTCAACAGGTTTGCAGCAAGGCTACAGCTAATTAAACAACTGCAGGTGATGAAAGGCTGGTCCTGCAGTGCAGACAACAGCTTTACTACCCCGGGTGTGTGCAAACCCGATCCCAGCCACTCCTGTGCTGCTGGCCCTGCAGCACAGCATCCCTCCAGGAGCCTCAGGAGACTGCCCAGCCCAGGAATTTGTGCCATGCATGTGGCACAAACCCCCCGCAGCTGCAGGAGGGACAGGCCTGGCTCAGTCTGGCTCCTGGCCCTCTGCAGAGGCACTGCCCATTTGAATGGATTGGTATTTTATTTGAATGGGTTTTTTGTGCATCTGGGGAGATGCTGCTCTGCTGCCCGAGCCAGCTCTCACTGGGGGAGAGGCTTGCAATTGGCAACTTTCCCCTCTCCAAAGAGGACATTGTACAGGCTCAGGTAACTGAATTAACAGTGATTACACAGCAATCCTTCATCAGTCTCATTTTCTTATTGTTACTTAGCTCTTTCTTTCCCAGGTAAAGCGTGTTGTGGGTTCCTTTATGCAAACACTGAGAAACTTATTTTGTTAATGAACTGCTAATGTAACACTGTGCATTGTAAATCACAGCGAGTGGTGTTGGAACTCGACACAATGATCCAAAAGCATGAAAGTTTCCTGATTAATTTCTTTGCACCTTGGCTCACTTGGTGGTAATGCTGGTAGGTGATATGTCAACCTTCCAAAGGAACATTTTCTGCAAGAAATCACAAATCTCAAGCATACAAAGCGTATTTTTATCTAAGAGATTTAGCTGGAGTTGCCACTTCCCTGCTCTCTTTCCTTTGATAAGCATAATCTGTTTCCCCATTCATGTCAGGGAAACCTGTTTTTAAAATCCAAATACTTTGAAGGGAGGCTCAGCATGACAGAATGGAAATAAACTTCCCTGCAAGCACAGCCCCCTCCTACCACCCACAAGTTATGTTTTGGGTTTTTTTTTTTCCTTCAATTAAAGAAAAATGTTAAATCATAATTTAACATACTAAAGAGCAGTGGAAATTATAGAACAAGGAGAAATGGTAGACCTTTGAATCTGAAGTAAAAATGGAAGCTCAGACTCTGGAGACCACACAGCAAACTTGCATTTTCATGCAGGGGAGTATAAAAACTTAATCAGGATTTATATCACCCAGCAAAAGGAAAAGTGATCAAGCCCAAGCACAGCCTTTACCTAGGGGAAGCTGGACCCAGAGCTGTTTCTGTATTCCCATTTCTGCCATTTATCTTTGCATTTTCACCCTGCCTTCATGGATCTCCACGGGTCTGCAGCCTGCCCAAATTTACTGTGCCAGATTTTCCCCCCAAGGTAACTCAGGGACTGACGTAGATGCCATGTGGATGAACCTGGCCCACTCTCCATCTGCTCCCCATGAGGTTAAACTCTAGGTGAGATGCAATTCACAGCGGGAAATCGTGAACTTAAGGGATTACAATAGGAGACAAGGATTCAAGCCATGTTTTCCCTACACCACTGATCATACAAAACCTAAAAAACTGGATAGGTAAATACCTGAATTTGCACCTCAAACCTGTAATTTTCCCTACTTTATTTCAATGTTTTTCTGATATAATATGATGTGTCAGAAAAACAATCTGTGTCATGTAAGCAGCTGTGCATCCAAAATCAGTTTATGATTACATTCAATCATGTACTACAAGTACCTTGCTTTTTCTAAATAACTAAACTATTAGGAACTAGATTTTTCATTTTATAAAGGATTCTGTGTAATTTTTTTCCAATCCAGCCCAAAACAATATTGAAATATTCACAGCTTCAAATACAAGGCCATTCAAAAATCAAATAAGTTTTGGGTTCAAAAAAACCTTCTTTTCTCTTTTATAATTTAATTTCTAATAGCCATTCAAAGAAAACATCAAAATACTCTATGTTCAAAAAACTGAAATGGAAACTTCAAACTGGAACATTCTGCTGCAGTTCCCTTTCAAAGAGAGTCAAGAAAGAGAGCATGTCTGCAGAACTGCAGGTGACAGAAAACATTTTTAGAACAAGGAAGAGCTCCATCACAGGAAACATCTAACTAGTGCAATAAAAAAGCTTTTCAGTTTGAGTTCTGCTTCTCTGGAACATAACAGAAGCATTCAAAGGCTCCCAGACACAAGCAACTTATTCCTATCCTGCATATTCAGCCACTGTGGTCAATTCTTTTGTTTTTAGGATGCTAAACCAAGGAAAAGGGGGGATTGTTCCTGCTGCTGATTCTCTTTCACAATGCTTGGGATAATCCTTACTCTGATCACCTTTCTGCCTTCCCTGCCCTGCAGGTTTCTCTCACTAGAGGACCAGAACCCTCAGCAAGGAGCACCTTGAGGGAAGTGGTGTGCCTTGGCCAACCTCTCAAGTGCTGGTTCGGTTTGGGACTGACCAGGAGGAAACACAAACCCTTTAAAAGCTCAGCTCCCCCACTGACATCCTCCCCACATCCTTTTCAGCAGTCACAAATTCCAGGCAGCACTGAAAGTTAATGATGGTAAAGGCACCTCTATCCCAAAAGCCAAAAAGGTCATTTTGATTCCACTCACTGTCTCTACCCTCTGCAGTGGACCAAAGGGAACCTTTTTCCTTTTTTAGCTCAACATATGAGTTGCAAAGACAGATGCAATGACAAGAAAGGGGAAAACATGCAGAGCTGCATTACAAACCAATTCATCAGCAAACAGAGCACGCCTGCCTTACAAATTTGCCTGCAGCTCTTGTCTGCTGTGTTATTTTTAAACTGCCTGCAGGTTGCAGATTTTTCAGTGGTCCTTCTCCTACCAGTGAACACACAAGATTTAGCAAGGCACAACTTTCATTACCATGAATTTAAGTTACCAAAATTCCCAGCACATTAAAATTCGGCATCCTTCATCTTCCCACAAACTTCTTGCTCCATTCCATGCCATGTCTCACTGCATGGCAAGGTCAGTGTATCCCTGCATCCCTGATGTTCCCAGCTGCCATAGATGAGCCCATGGAATGCAGCCTGCAGTTGCTGTAATCAGCAACTCAGGCATCAAGCTATGGACTCTGGCTCATCATGAAAACCCCAAGAAGATACACCAAACTCACTGAGCCCAGTACTCAATTTAACAACACTGTTATCACTCAGACAGGATCACCTGAGCACCAGACCCAATTGCTCTACAAATGAGGGCTGTGGGCAGCTCAGGGCACTCTGCCATCGCACATCCAGGACACAATTCACAGGACTCTCAGCAAACCTGCCCCCCTTCTGTGGGAGGCTGGCTGGGATGGAGTCAGGGTTTGACATGTGCAAATGGGAGAGCTTCTCTGTGCAGAAAACCTCCACAGTCATTGCACAATTCCTACAGAGAAAGGACTTGCAGGAAGAGTGGTCTATTTATGATACCACAGTGTTTTAAAGAAGAAAGCAAGGGGGTGTTTTTCACCACAACTGCAGCTGATGTAAACAGAAGCTGCAGATGCTCAGACTTTCTGAGGGGTCAGACCCTGGAGCCAAATGTAATGAATATTATGGTTTGTTTGCTTCTTCTTTGTTGCCTGGTTGATTCTGCAGCTCAGAGCAGTACCCATCACTGTGGAACCTCTGCCCTCCTCTGACTGGGGATGTCTCAGACATCAACCCACTCACACTGGACCACTGTTAGGAGTTCTAGAAATGACCCCAGCAAGCACTGCAAGAAGCACTTGCCCAGCATCAGCAGCAGGGCACAGCCACATTAATTTCCACCCCTTTGGCACACACAGAGCAGGTGACAAGTGTGTGATACAGGAGGGGTTCATTTTGGGGCTGGAGCTCCAGCACAGAAGTCTTTGCCCTCAAGGGGGTACAGCAGAGAATTTCAAGTAATTTTACCACAAACAGCCAATGAGCTTCAGGCAGAGCAAAATCCTGTGGTCCCACAGGGCTGAGGAGTGTCTGCTTGTGGGGCAGTGAGGGCCAAGCACAGCCTGGCCTCACTGTGCTGGGGGTTACAGTGGTGCTCACTGCACCCTGATGACGACTGTCCCTTGTCCTTCCACACTACACAGAGAGTTAAGCTGCTGCTTGTTTCCCCCTGCTGATTTGGAGAGTCATGATTTGGCTCTTGGCTGTTTATATTTTGCAGACATCCCCTGTGTAATTGCATGGCCTGGCCCCAGGCTGTCAGGCTCGGGGAGAAATAACCGCATTATTCCAAAGAACAGTTAGCATAATTAAAATATTGACTGCAGATTAAAAAAATGTGCTGAATATTTCACAGAGTGGTTGGAGGGTTGGCAAGCCTTGGCAGCTTGTTGGCTGCAGGAACTGGCTGATATTTAGGAGTGCCTTCTCCTCCAGTATTCATTGCTGTACGTGGGAACTGCTTTTTGTGCTGTCAACTTCTTATCTCCCAAGCAGCCAACCCACAGCCAGGGAAAAATGAACTGACTGGAAATGAGGGGCTCCAAGGGCTCTCTTGTGATTCTCATTGCCAGTGAGACCATTCCCTTGTTATTTATGACTTCAGGACATCTGTCTTGCAGTGTCTCTGTCTATTTTTGTGTCCATCTCTCCAAATGCACAGTATAGAAACTGCATATGGTGAGAATGTACCAGGTGATAAATCCATTTGCTTAAGGACTGTTTGTACCATATGAGGAACATTAATAAAGTTAAAAAGCCCACAAAAATCTCCCTGGAACATTTGTTTTAGATGCTATTCCTTCTTTGACATTTGATTTCTACCCATTCTTTATCTGTAATCAAAGTCTAAGGCACAAAATTCTTGAATTTCCACAGCCAAGAGGGCAGAAAGGGAGGGAAGGAACCCAGTTGCCATAAGATTTGATCACTCAGGGAATGCTCATTATCCTTGTGATATCCCCCCATTCTCTCTTAGAGGACAATAAGTGTTGTTGGAGACACACAAGTTTGGGTGTGAGTGATTTCCTGGTTTGTTGTACAGCCCCTGCTATCTGGCAAAAAGGTAAAATGACCTCGTGCTGGCAGTGTTAAACAAGACGTGGGTGATGTCTAACCCACTTTGCAGACACCTACATCCTGAAGGAAACACGGTAGGATCAGTGACTTGCCAAGGTACTCCTTTAAATCAGCTTCTTATTTAATCTTCACTTCATGCTTGAGAAGCTCCTGGCCTGGGAGGAGCAGCAGTGCAGTCTCACAAGCCAGGGCCAGGGACAGCTGAGCTGAGCTTGTCCTACTCCACTGCAGCTCCCAGGGACAAGGCTCTGATTCACAGCCTGATCCTCAGCTCTTTGGAGATGAGCTAATTTTGTGAACATTGCTATTTTCACTCAAGAGATGTCACAAGAAAGGACCAAATGCTATTTTCTGAGGCTTCTGTTATAGATTTAGTGATCACAATAGCAGATTAATAGGAAATCTCTGCCATTTTCCATTCTCATTGGTATTGCTGTAATCAAGAGTAGCTCTAATTCTTCAAAGCTTATTTCTGTGGTACTTCTCATTTTTGAATACAGTGCTTGGAAAGGAGCAGAATATCTTGGCACTCCAGCTGTGGTCTGTAGGCTACTGCCTTCCTTCTGTGCAAGGCTCACTGCTATTTTCTGCTCTCAACTTAATACTGACCTCCAAACTGTAAATTACAAATACCACCTTGGGTAGACACTACACTTCCAAAGGCAAAAATAATATACTTATGGGCATTTTAAATCTCTTGTAAATTAAACCCCCAGATGAACTCAATGGAATGAGAAAAAAGGTGCTCTAAATTCAGTACAAAGAAAGAGAATTTCACTGGGCATGCACAGTGTGTGTGTGGGGAATTGTTACAGATTTCTCTGCTCTGATAGTTCACATGGCCAAGTTTTTAGTTTGTCTCCACTGAATGATTCATCCCTATTACCAGTACTTTCAAATTAAATGGAAGAGGAGGAATGTGTTCATTCCCCTGCTGTGTTTAATAATCTTCCAAAAATTGTTTCCTGTTTACTTGGAAATCCCCACCTCCGTGCTGTGATTTAGACATTTTCACCCTGTTAACTTAAAAACAAAGCCTAGAAGATGCTGTATATGTATGATCTTGCAGTCATAAACCAATTTATGATAATGGTGTTGTTCCAGAGAAAAAGTACTTGGAAATGTACATATGTTCATCGCTTCACACGGCTTGTTTAAATCATAACTGGTTGTTGGAAAAAAAAATACAAATTGTTGTTCAGTTTTTATTCCTGTACCAGGTCTGATGGCAGCTTCTCTTTCCACAATTACTGTATTGGTACTCAGATACAAATCTCAGTAAAGACATCAATATCCCCCTTTAGGGGACTGTCCTACTGTCCTCCATGGCACTGGCTGGCACACAACTGTGAATACTCAGTGGGTATTGTTTCATGCTAGACTCGTCTATGAGCAAAACTTACAGTGCATTTTCAAGGAAAAATATTAAAAATACCTAAATTGACTTTCCAGCTGAAGCATTATCTCTGAATTTCTGTGGCTTGGCTGGACAAAAGGGAAAGAAATTTCCCCTTAGCTTCCTCAAGGAATAAATTTTGACAAGAGTTCTAAGATTTTAGTTACGTAGCACATATCAAACAAACTGTTCTCATATAAAAGATTTGCATTAGCTCACAAAAGTCAGTGTGTTCTGTGTTAGCTCATGTGAAGGGTTCATTTAAAAGGCAGCAATATCCTGTGACCCGAGAACAGAACTGGAAGCTGGGAATTCCGAAGGGATCTGAGCTCTCTCACACTTCCTCTCAGCTTTTCATAAGGGTCTGCATTTTTCTAAATGAACATTACTTTTATGTGATTAACTGGAGGCCACATGGGCCTGATTTACAGATGTGTTAAACTTCTACTGCTCTCATTAAAGCCACAGGGAGCTCTCAGCTCTCCACGTTTCAGGGGCTGAGACAGCTCCACGTAGCCCTTGGGGGGGACAGTGACACCATTGCCTTGGTGCATGGACCAGGGTAGGAAAGAGATGGAAAAGAGCATGAGGTGCACAAATCCAGCACAAATTCCCCTCTCTGGGCCTGATGAATCTCTGAGGGATGGCAGCAGTGGGGACACTGAAATATTTGGCATCCTTATAGATCCTGTGCAGGGGCGGAGTGAGGAGCAGCTGGTGGGAAGTGCTGGGCTGGCACAGCGAGGTTGGACATGCCCTGTGCTGTCCCCCAGCCTGGCCACTGCCTCCTGCAGCACAGGCACCCCCTTGCAAAGCCTTGCACTGCTTATCTGGGAGAGCAGACCCAATGCTTGTTATGTGCTGAGCATCCTTTGCCTCCCCTTTGCCAGTGCTTTGTGTCCAGCAGTGTTTTCCTCTCTTCCCCTCCCAGATGAGATGGAGCAGTCCCCTGCAGTGCGCTCTGACTACTTGGTCTCAGGGATTCGAACGCCGCCCGTGAGGAGGAACAGCAAACTGGCAACGCTGGGCAGGATCTTCAAACCATGGAAGTGGCGGAAAAAGAAAAACGAGAAGCTAAAGCAGACATCTGCAGGTAGGCTGAGAGCAAGAGTGAGGCTGCACTGCAAAGCTTGGCTTGGGTGAAATTTGCTTGCCTAGGACATGCTAGTGGTGACCTGAGCTACACCCAACCCAGAGATTTCAGCATTCAACAGATTAATAATGTTTAAGGTTAGGAGGAGCCCATTTAGGCTGACTTCCTATATAATACAATATAGTACATTTAGAAGGAAAGGTCAAAATACAACAGTGAAGCACAAGCCTTGCCCACAGACTGCTTTCCATGGGCTGTCCTTTCTCCACATAGGCTACATTTATGGCCCCAAGATTGTCACCCTTTTATTTGGGGTGAGGATTATATAGGTCACAGCAACATTATGAAAAGTGACAGGAGGGAGCTGCAGCATGTGAAATGCCTTCCCTCAAGCAGCTGTCTCTGCAGGGAAGGAGCCCAGCACAGAGCACAGCATGCTCCGTTGTCTCCAGGGATGTCCCAGGAGATCAGTAAGGAGACAAACTCACTTGGACAAACTCATTTTCCTTGGATAGGATGGTGCAGTTCCCTCCACTTGCTCCTGTGGGAGTGTCACAGTGAGGACTGCCCAAGGCAGCTCCAAGGTGCTGCACTAAACAGCAGGAAGGCTTCAATATCCCCATTACTCTGCACACAGCGTGATCTGACAGCACCTCACAGCATAAACCTCAGCTTTACATGTGGGTGCTTTTACAGCTGTTTTAACAAAGGAAAAAGGCTGACCCATCCCTGCTCTCCTAACAAAATCCTTGCAGTTCTTTCCAAGCACACAGGAGTTGAGAGTGGAGGAAATTTCCATATTGCACCTTCCTCACCCCATTGTATGAATGCTCTGTTGGTAACTGGTGCTGTGTTTTGCCACTACTTTGTGCAGTGCTGGAGAAGAAGATGACAGCACGGCAAGGGCGGGATGAGCTCATTAAGAAAGGGCTTCTGGAGATGATGGAACAAGGTAAGTAAAAGTTCTTCATCTTGTTTAACAGAGGCTCTTTCAGGACAATAGGAAACACATACTTGCAAAAGCAGAAACCTAATAAGCAAATGAATAAAAAATCCAAACAGAGAGGAAAACTCAGTGTCTGAATTAAGACTTGTCTTTCTTCAAGCTCCTCCCTGCTACAATTAATCCATGCAGTCTAATTGTTGATGCTTTACCATCTTGAATGCAACTCCATCTTCACTTGGTTTCTACGTGGTGCAGCCTGAACTGGTACATACGTTTTATGTAATTGCTCTAAACCCAGCTAAATCCTCCTGCCAAGAAATCCAGCTAAAGCTGGATAAATATAAACTTCAACATACAGATGCAGTCAGCTAACATGAGCAACCTATGGATCCAAATCCCATCAAATGATACTAATCTGATGTTTTCAGCTGTTTTTCCAGTAAACCAAGTTTGTGACATAACGTATCACCAGTCTGCCTGCTTTTCATTCCCGTGGAAAAGTGAAGCATTTATGAGTGTCATTTTAAAGCTTTCCTGAGTACAAACCAGAAGTCATGGAAGGAAAGATGATAAAGTGTCAGAAACACTCACAAAGGACTTTGGTTCTTCCAAAGCCCTGACAGATGCTCAAGGGAGACACAGATCTGGGTGACTGTTCTGTGAGATTAAGTGAGCTCCCAATGTTAGGGACAACATCCCAATTGCCATTTCCACCCAAAAAGAGATAAACCCCACAAATCCATCGTGACTTTGAAAACATTAGAGCAGAAAGTACTGCCATGGAGAAGGACTGGCCTTTTGAGTCTGATTAATCTCACAGATAGAAGTTATGTTTTTTGAAAGTAATAATTGAGTTTCTTTTGTATAAAACAAATGCCATGCCTATAAATAGCCCATGGGACAATACTCAGTGATGCCATGCTGGAGTGTAACTGAGCAACTGAAGAGTCAGAAAAAGAGCATTTTAAACAGATTTTTTTTTTCATCACAGTAAAGCAGTTTTAGTATTATTTTATTGGATATATTTTATGTTTTATGCTAAATAATCTATCAAACCAACATCTTATTCTAAAATGGAAGTTCTTAGAAAGCTCATTTTTAATTCCTGTCTATTGAAGTCTTTTTGTCTCTCATAATTGTAGATAATTAGTTGTCCTATTAGCATATTAGCACTTCTGGACACACACCATCTCCACCAGGGAGAGGAGAGCACATTAAGAGGCAATAATGAAGAACCAACAAAACTCTTGCATGCATAAAGAACGGGTGGGGAGGAAAAGAGGTGATGCCAAGCTGCAAGATCATTTTAACAAAATTAAAATAGTTTAAATAAATACATATAGTCCAGGGAGGTGTGATGACAAGCTGTGCTCTTAACTAGACAGCTGCACACAGACTGCTCACCTGTCTGCAAGAGAGTTGCCTAGAGCTCCTATAAACATCAAACAAATTTCCAGTGCCTCCCTGTGCCCAGAAAGGGAAGAATGCACAACAGTCAGCTGAAGGACATTGCAGCCTCCTGCAAGCTATTTTTCTTTACAGAGTGTTGTGAATCTCCAGGGTTATTGTATTGTATTATTAGTGGAAGCAGCTTATTAACTGGAATAAAAAATTGACCCAAATAATTCTCAGTAAATGATTAGTGCCCTACTTGGACTGAGCTGAAGTGGCAGCAGTTTCAAGGCTAAGTCCTCGTTTATGCAGTAAGTTGCAATTGTCACAGCAGCAATACAGTGCTAAAAGACTCCAGTAAATCCTCAAAACCCTCTATTTCATCAGGCTCTACTCCCATTCCAGGCAGCTGATTCCTGCTCACTTTCATAAATAGCACAAACTGGGATGATGCTGCAGCCTGAGAAGCCTCTCGCATTTACGGTGGGTGCCACTGAGACCCATAGCACAAGGTCTGTCAGGAAGTGGCCCTGGAAGTGGCCCTGGAAGTGGCCCTGGAAGTGGCCCTGGAAGTGGCCCTGGAAGTGCCCGTGTGGCTCTGAGCTCTCCAGAGGGCTGGCACAGGATCTGCAGCGCTCTGGGAGCAGCCCAGGGTGAAACTGCACCGTCCTTGCGTTGGTGATGAGTCAGCCCAGCAGGTTATGTCACCCTCTCTCCTCACACAGCCCCAGCCCTGGCTGCCCGGACACTGCATGGCCTGGGCCGTGTCTGTCCCCTTCTGTCCTCTGCAGCTCTGCTCACACGTGCCAGCCTGCCCCTGGAAAACTCCTGAAATGCAGCTTCACTCTGGAAGAAAGTACATGGTGCAGGGTCTGGAATACAGTAGGGTGAATTCCGAGCAAAATCACAGACCTAATTCTGATTACCTGAGGACTGGTGTTTTCCTTCCCTGTGGATCCAAGGTCTGTGCTTTGTCCTGACCCCAGATGATCTCCAAAATACAGTATTGGGACCCACTGCCACTCAAAGCACCACACCCTCTTTGATCCAAGAACAAGCTCATCATTCCTGCCTGAGAACATCACTGTTGTGAGTCTTAGAAATTCTCCAACAGGAATGTCTTCTGCTTGTCTTTCCTTCATTAGTCACTGCACTTTCCGGGCCAGGATCTGCAGGAGCTGTCTCTGACTGCAGCTCCACTGTGCCACAGCTGTCAGCAGCTTGCCTTTCCCAAGGATGTGAGGAACGTGCAAAGCAGAGTTACCTTGAAAACATTTAGGGGCTTTCCCCCCTCGATGTTTCTCCCCATTGTGAGCACAAAACCGACCAGGTTTATCTGTACTTACAGCACTGGGGGCAAGGGTTGCCTGTCGCACAACACGGGCAGTGGTTAATACACCGATGATTATGTATAGGCTGCCTTCACAATGAGCTGAAATGTAGGCAATGAACTTTTTCCCCCTCCCCTTCCCTGTATCATAGCAACTGTGCTACTGCAAGGGCTATTTTAAGAACAGTAACTTTTCACCAAACGTGATTATGAGGCAGACTGAGTGAGCTCAGTGTGCAAAAATACTGCATCCCTTCCGCAGCATCTCCGGGCCAAAATCTGATACCCTGACCCAAAAGCACAACAAATTACCCTGAAGATTGCCCAAATGGCATCAGAAAGGGGTAGCTGTGAATACTTGCTGTTTTAAATCGACATTCAAGGAACTTGTCATGATATAATTGCAAGAAAACATTGCCCTGTCAGGAGCTTCCAGAAAGGAGTGTCCAGGGCTGAGAAATACCAACTGGGAGGTGAGGGGTGGACAGCAGGAGTGTCCATCAGCACGGAGAGCTGCCCAGGGAGGGAAGTGATTGCTTTCTGTGGTTTGCAACAGTGATGTACATCTTGCAAATTCTGAGGGAGTAAAAGGATAGTTTGTATTCTGAGGACTCTTGCCTGAATAGGAGAATACTAGAAAAGCTTCAGTCATCAAGATGCATACAGCTGCAGGGATCACTGGCACAAAAATCTTTCAGAGTAAGCAAAGAGAACAGTTTCTAGGTCTGCATGAAGAGGGATTTGAATTTCTGATCAGTTCAATCACACAGGACACACTTTTCAAAGCTGAGGAACTAAAACTGTGCTAAAAACCTGCAGCTTGGTGGGGAATATGAGCAGCCTTTCCTTGTGTGAGGCTCTGGCATCGCTGGATGGCAGCGAGTTGTGCACAGAGCCTGGCACGACTCAGGCGTGTCAGACTGACCTGGGGACGTGCTGCACTGCTCATGCACGGATCTGCCTTCTCCCAGAGCCCTCATTGCCCAGCCTTGGGCTCATCTCCCACAGGGCAGCTACTTCCAGAGTACAGTGGCCTTCCTTTGCATGCTCAGTGGCTGTTTGCTCAGGCTGCTGGATGCCCACAGAAGTAGGTGCCTCGCTGAGCAAATGGAATGGGTTTTAATATCCAGATGGACTGGTGTCCACAGGTTTTGCATTACAGGTGGTTAAGACAGAGATCAGGTGCTGCTCTAAGAGGTGTCTCAGTCCCCTGAGCACTAGCAGCTTTGAGACTCCCTCTTCTCAAGAGGATAGCAAGGAATTTCAGCTTTCACTTCTCATGGTTTAGTTAAAATTAAATGGTTTGTTGTTTTAGATACTGAAGGCAAAGCCTGCAGTGGTGAGGATGCCACGAGGGTGACGCAGAGCGAGGCTCCAGCGCCCGTGTGCCAGGCACTCTCCTCAGAGGAGCTGCAGCAGGAGACAACAGCAGCCACAACGAATGTGACCTCCTTTGGTGAGGAGCTGCACTTGGATGAGCTGCAAGAAGATGCAGGTATTGTATAGAAAATGTTTTCAAAAAACTATGAAGTGTTATAAAAGTATTTCTGCTGAGGAGTCAGAATATGTCAGTGCATTAAAGGGTCAGAGCACCTTGTTCAGCTCAGCCCCACATTAGGTTAGCATTTGATACTTAAAACCAGTATTTTTGAGACTTTCACCAAACTGAAGGACTACACAAAGCTTGGCATGATGGGATTAGTTGTATTATGAGCTGATCCAGTCTTGGCATGGTGCCCCTTTGGTATCAGCAATGGCTGCTGAGAAGATGAAACAAGCTTCTCTTAAAAATGTTTCTTAAACTTCCGTGCCAAGCCTGAAATTGTTTGTCCTGGCTTGGGAGAACAATGTCAATACACAGCCCACAGTGTCTATATCATCACCCTGTCCACAACATGCTGCAAATGCCAGTGAACACCAACACCAGGAGCACAGATAAGCTAAACCAAGCTCTTTTCATGCAACTGTGCTCCGGTGAGCTCATCCATGACAGCAGTTCCTTGGGAATAGAGCAGCCAGGCACAACCCAGCAGCTGGAGGGTTTCCACTCCCTGACAACCAAGAAGTGCAAAGCTGCAGGGATAATGCTTTATCCTGGTTTATGAGGAGTGTCATGTGGTGATTACAGATCTTCCTGGCCTCGGGTCAATCTTTGCACCTTCTCCATCTGCCCTGGCAGCCTTGTGTTCTCTATCTCACCTCTTCACGCCCTGCTTTCTCTGGGGTCCCAGCCCCTGGCTGCTTTCACCAAGCCCAACCCTGTCTGTTTATACCCTCAGCCTGCTTCAGCAGCCCAGAATGTAAATCATTCCCTCATTAGTTGAGGCAAAACCAATTATCTCCCTGTTCTTAGAACAAAAAGATCAAATCTTGAC
Organism: Climacteris rufus; assembly: GCA_013398175.1. Classification (NCBI taxonomy): domain Eukaryota; kingdom Metazoa; phylum Chordata; class Aves; order Passeriformes; family Climacteridae; genus Climacteris; species Climacteris rufus. The sequence continues at coordinate 985,908 of VZRZ01007867.1, read as the reverse complement.
CAGACTCCTTAAAATTTCTTTTCTTCTTACTCTTTTCTAGAATGTTTAATTCCATATCACTAATGATTTTTTTTTCTGAACTTCTAATTCTTACCATTAGGACAGACTATTGTGAAAAGATGGCATTAATAAGGTGTCATGTATTTAACCTTATGGCTCTGCATAAACTCATACTGTGATTTAAAATTTACCTTACACTGGGCTCAAAATGGTGCACTGAAGCTTTCAGGATCATCCCAGATTCTTAGGTCTATTTCTCTAATCCTAGTTCCTTTTATTGTCTCCCTGGCACAATCTTTCCTCTCTTCTGTATTTCTTCCTCCATTTTTTGAGGTGTCATTTTTCCAGCTTCCAAAAAAATATTGGGATTACATTCTCCTGTCCCCCTTGTCTGTGAGACTCCTCTTCTGTTTGTTGGAAGTCTTCCTGCCTCTTCCATCAGTGGCCTCTGGCTTCCAAAATAATTATTGCTGATCCAGTCTTTATGTGCTAATTTATCCCTGTCTGTACATTCTGGCATTCCTGTCTCTAGTGAGTGCACCTGAAGGAATTAATTGGGTGGGAAAGCTCTTCAAAATTGTCAGAGTGTATTGCTAAGTTTATTATAATGTGGAGTTTTTTTATAACATTTGTCCTTGGGCTCAATCCAAGCCTAATGCAGTGGGTGTCTTCCCACAAAGTCATAGGAATAAGTGACCAGCTAGAAAGAAAATGAATGTATTTGCTTTATAGCCAATCTGTTGTATGTCATCCTGAGGATGTGGGATAAAGGCCAGGGAGGGGAAGAGGAGGAAACACAATTTATAGACTTCATGTTAATACACAGAAAAAGAACAGCCAGGGCACAAAGAGGGCAGCTTTTCCCACCCAACCTTGCCAGCAGGCTTGGGGACAGTCCCAAGGGGAGGATTTCTGCCCGGTAATGAGATGGCATTTTGACAAGTGGCACTCCATGAATAATTCGCTACTCCAGCAGGAGCCTAGTGCCGAGCACTTGGAATATTTTCAGTGGGATAATATTCACTCTGCAGGATGAGATCTGTTAATGGGTTGGTGTGCTCAAGACTCAGGTCTGCCTGACATCACTCCCAGAGCAGGATGGAGTTCAGGACCAAAATGTCTGACCGGGGCTGAGAGTGTTTCAGATCCACCTCCCCTACAGCAGAGGTCCCGCTGTGGCTGCTCCTCTGCACCTGTGCCAAGCAGCACTTCCTGTCACAGGGAGATCCATGGATTTCAGTGAAATTACTGCCAGAGAAAGTATTGCTCTACTCAGGGGAATGCACTCAAATCTGACTAATTTTCCTATCAAGCTCCTAACATCTACTGAGGCTCTTGATCTTTCTATAATGGAACCCATTAGTGACTTTAATTTTCTCTTCCTCTATGACACATTTTGTCTTCTGTGCAGTGGGCACAAACACCAAAGTGATGTCACCCTGGAACAAGGCATTTCTCTAGCAGTACATTTAAAAAAATTATTTCCTTCAATAATTCACGTAGCTATCACATACAGCACTTTTCATATCATGACAAATTTCACAAGAATTCCTATTAATGATGCACATTTATTCTACTTTCCTGTCTCTTTTGAATGATAAATACTCATTCCTCCTCTTCTAGGCATACTCATTAATCTGTTTGTCAACAAATTAAATGCCATTATCTTGCCAATGCTATTGTTTCCAACTGCCTGAGTGCTTTGGTGCCTCCCCACGCACTCTGAGCACGAGGCTGCTGAATGTTCATTAATACAGAGAGTTTGAATTACCAATGAGACACAAAACTGAGCCAAGAAAAGATTTGTGATGCAGCAGCTGTGGGTGCCCACTGCAGTGGGATTTTAGGAGATGCCCTAGAATGGCGGTGGAGGAAAGGTACTCTGTTTAGACAATCCAGAATGCTAAAAGGAGTGGGATTTGCCAGGGAGTTTGAACCCCTCTCATACTCTGCATGACACCAGCTCTGAAGTCCACAGCACAGAAAGACATGAACCTGTTGGAGTGGGTCCAGAGGCCACCAAAAGGATCAGAGGGATGGAACACCTCTCCTGTGAAGACATTCAGAGAGTTGGGTCAGCCAGCCTGGAGAAAAGGCAGCTCCAGGGAGATCCTATTGTAGCCTTTCAGTACTTAAAGGGGGCTCAGAGGAAAGATGGGGACAAACTTTTTAACAGGATCTGTTGCAATAGGATAAGAGGTAATTTTTTAAACTAAAACAAGGCAGATTCAGACTCGATATAAGGAAGACATTTCTGACAATGAGAGTGGTAAAACGCTGGAACAGCTTGACCAGAGAGGTGGTAGCTGCCTCATTCCTGGAAACATTCAAGGTCAGGTTGGATGGGGCTCTGAACAACCTCCCATTGAAGATGTCCCTTGCTCATTGCAGGGGCTTAGACTAAATGCCTTTAAAGGTCTGTTCCAACACAAACTTTTCTATGGTTCTGTGCTGAGGAGAGACCTAAACACTGATCTCCCCATTTAGGTGAGTGCTTCACCTGCTAGGGTAGGAAAAATAACCCTCGTGGCTTCTACTGAGCTCAGACCGGCTGGAAATGCAGTCTGGAGAGAGCCTGGCCATGGCTGGGTGCCTGGATCAGCCTCAAGCCCCTCTGGGGGTCCCCACATCTGCCAAGGCAGAGGTCAGGACATGTAACAGTGTGAAAGTCCAGCAGTGAGGCACTGTGTGAGTCTAGGCACTGCCAGAGCCAGCTGTATCTGAGCAGAATTCAAGGATGCTAATTTTGGACTTCATCTCTGAAATTCCACCTATGTCTTGCTTCAGCTTCTTGCCTCTCTGGATCTATCCCCCTGTGTTCTCATCACAGCCTGGTCAATTTGATGAACTGCTCAGTGATTCAGCCTGCACTAACTTTCACAGCTAAGTGCTTTTGCCATCTTTACAGAGATGATCCTGAAATGAGCAGTGCTTCATGTTAAATTAGGGCTGTGGAGACTGAATTTTTTTCTTGAGTGCTTCAGTGATTCCCTGTTCCACACTAACTGTTGAGATCCAATAGCAAATCCTTTTCATGGCAGGTTCTTTCTGGTTATCGACTTTAACCTCAGAAAAGACTCAACAGCTCTAGAGTCAGGTACAGTCAAAGAAGACATGGGAAGCAAGTTGAAATCATGTATTAAATAAGATAAAAATAATACTAGAAAAATAAACACATACATCAACTATTGGGTAGTCACTTTTTAGGTAATAAGTGTTTGATACTCTTTGCTCTTTGCCTGTGTGTTCCTAGACAGAAGAGTACTCACTCAGTAACTTTGCCACTGCAGCTGTGTGCTCTAAGAAAATGTGTTGCAGTTCTCAAAAGCTGCTTTGCCTTGCTATCTTAATTATTAAAAAAAAAAAAAGTCAAGGGAAAAAGGCTTTAGGGAAGTAAGAGAAGCTCAGTAGTTTTCTCAGGAACATCAAAACTAACATTCCTTCAATATCCTCATACCTTTTATTCTTCACTTGCCTTGGCTGGTTGGCTATTTCACACTACAGTTACTTTTTGCTTTCACTGTGGAAAAGAAGTGCTTCTAGCTGTGAGCCATGTGTTCTGTTTTTCTGAATGTTCCTGGCATTGTCCCCTGGCCTATCATTATTAACTTCATGTTCCATTAATTTTACTCATCTTCCCACTAGCCAAGAAACCTTCAGCACCCACGGAAGAATTAGAAGATGCCAGCCTGCCAGCATCTGAAGACAGTCCACAAGCCTTACTTGTACCTGAATCCACAGATTCCCCCCAGAACCAGACAGACAGAAACCCAGCACAGCTTCCCAGCCCTCCATTGCTCCCAGCTCCACCACCTAAGGCAATCTCCAAAATCACAAAGAGCATAACAGGTCAGTCATCACTGCTCAGTAAAGACTTGCCCATCCTTTCTGTGTTGTTCAACTCCACAGCACTGTCAAATTCTTTTCTCATGTTTTTAAGATTATTTCCACAAACTGCTGTGAATCAGGCCAGTTATACTGAGTGAGCAGAACTAATGATTTCCATGTCTGATTGCCTGATAACAATGCACTGATCTTTGTACTTCACATATTTATCTGAACCTCTCAGGGGATTATTTGTTGCAAGTTTATTGCACTGAACACATGTAAAACAAATCAAACTAACAGCAAACATCTGCTGAATCACATGCTCATATTGATATGCCATAAAACACAGGGAAGATTGAAATGGTTTTTTTACCTAGACTCCCACTGGATAGCAGGACAGCAGCCAGAATCTAGTTCAAGTCAAAGGTTCTGCAGAGGTTTCTGTCTGAAGGGTTTGCTCTAAACTAGAGCTCTGAAATCTGGGCTGGTTAACAGAACACACATGAGTGATACACCTGGCAATCCTCTGTGCCAGACTTCATTGAACATTTCCAAAGCAATTCCCCTGGGCCTGATTTTCTAATGTATTGCCAATGTTGTTACATTTTCCAACATTCTGGCACTGCAGAAAGGGTGCTAAAATGAATATGATTTTAGCTGGTTCCAATTTCAGGGCCCCTACATATGGTAAAGCAGTTAAAAGGGCCTTATTGCAAATTAGAAGCAAGTCCTGACATCTAAATGTCAGACCTGTTGGATATTTAGACTTTTTAATGACAGCCATTATGAGAGCCCTGATTTGCATCCCCACTCATCATCTGGCATAATGAACAGGGCTTTCAAAGTCACCAGGAAACAAAATATCAGAGGGGCACTGTGACCTGACCACTGAGGCTCACAGAAAATACTGAGGTTTTCAGTCTCTCTGAAGAAAATTACAGGTATTTGTTTTCCATGGAAATTGTCTGTACTTTGGCCATGCTTAGAAGCTGAAAGAACTCAAGTGGGAGCTGGATTCAAAATGGTATCTTAGTGCTCCTTGGGAGCTGCTGTTCAGGTGCTTCAACATCCTGTGCTGTGGGTGAGGCTTGAGCCTGCCCCTTGCACCCTGCAGCAAGAACAGGGAGCCCCAGGCCCCCTGTGCCTTTGCCCAGCATCAGATGTGTTTGGAAGCCTGGCCCACGCAGGGCAGCAACATTACACCTCCAGCAGGCACTTCAGAACATTTTGGGTTCAGCTATATTGCTGCTTAACCAAAGTATTTCCTGTAGCATCCAAGATATTTTGAGTTTTGGTATTTCATTCTCATTTACATTTTCCACAAACAACAACTTTTAATTTTCTCAATGACTCCAATAACTATGGAACTATTTTCAGTAGTGATTATACATGTTTATTTTTGTGGGGATGTGGAGGCAGTGCTAAGTTAAAATTAAACATATACCATCAGTGAGTGAGGGGGAATACAAAGTGTAGGGAGAAAGAAAGGGCAATTATGAAAGAAAAGGAAGATGAAGAGGTTGAAAAGCTCTTTTGTGTTTATTTTTTTCCCCCCTTAACAATGCCAGGGATGCTGTCAGCAGAGGAGTGAGGAGTCAGTCAACCACCAATTAATTAGAGAGAGGAGGAACAGGGCACAGGGCAAGGTGCCAAGACATCACTTTGCAAGATTATTCACTGAACATCTGTCATTAGCACAAATAAGGTGTGATCTCAGGAAACTCTCAATATTGTCCTAAGCTGCAGTGAGGACAAAACTGGCCCTTGACCTGTTCCAGGAATAAGCTGGTGTAAAGACAAAACATCTCTCTTCCTGCTTTACGGTTGAGCTGAACCCGTGGTTCTTGCTCTGAGAAAACACAGACACCCTCTCTCCCTGGGCAGCAGGAGCCAGTGGCTCAGGAGGTGGTTTTGCTCATCCCCTCAGGCCATGATTCAGTGGGCAGTGACTGATCATAAATGTCCTCCGTCCATCTCCACGGTAGCACAAAATCAAAAGTCCCTTGAGGGCCAAACCCCATCTTTAACAGAGCTTGGCTGTCTCCTGGCTGGAGCAACCATCCTGCTCAAAGCAGGAGCAACTCCGCGGTGGGGAGGGACAGAAGTGTGCAAAAACAGCCTCCAGAAATGAAAAAAGTAATGCTAGACCTTCCTTAGAACAAGAGATATTTTCTTGTGGATGCAGCTCTCCTCACTGAAGGATGCTCTCCTCCTCACCCCACAAACATGAAAAAGAGAGCAGGCTTAGTGTTGCCACACTCAGATTTTTCAGTGTTTGACTTTAGGAACTCTTAATAAGCAAACTTAAGAAACAGCATGTTTTTGGTAACCATTATGCAGGATGCTGTCTCTGAGAGGAGATATTTAATAACTGAAGTTAGTAATTTTTGCTCTCTCCAGTTTTTCTAGAAAGTTACCCTGCTAATAGGAACCAAGTCCTTTTTACATGACTATTTCAGGATAATCCTGGCCTGAGCAGAAGATTTTCTCTGCTACGAATTGAAGGATTTATCTCAGAAGTGGGAAAAAAAAATTAGGAATTAACCTGCAAAAACAAGTTAGTACCAAAGCTGCACAAGCTGTGCTGGTTTGAATTCCCGTGTAAAGCACTAGGTGGCAACAAGAGCCCAGAAATGCTCTGGGATGAGATCTCTACGCCCAGCCCGAGCTGGCGGTGTAAACAACTCCATATTCCAGAGCCTTGGGACAGAGATGGGGGAGAGGGAAAGGGGAAGAGGACTGCAGAACAGAACAGCGATTCAGCACCTTTTTCAGGCCACACGTTCAGTTATCCCAAGGATGTGAAACTACCGAATTTACAGCCAGGGAAATGCCCACTGTGTTTCAGACTTAAATGCTAGGAAAGATATATTTCAGTCTAAATGTATTTATGAACTCTAATTTCTGACAAAATGCTTACATTGCATAGAAAACAGCTGACTCTGGGGGTAAAAAGTGATTAGATTGCCCCACCCTTCTTTTTTCTTGTTAATGCTCAATACCACATCTTTCATTTGGATGACATTTGGCAAGTTTTGTTATGCAAACATTATCCTCATAATGATTTTGGCCTTTTCTCAACGGGCATATGAAAGACAGAGGTCTGAGCTGTGCAGCAATCACAGAGGAGCAGCTAAATGACACTGGTACATTTTGTCCAGACTTAGAACCGCAGGGCATAAATTTTAATACAGTCTGCCAGAGTCCAGCAGAGAAAATGCTAGGCTGGAAAGCCACCACAGCCCAAGCCATTGGTGGTTAGGAGCAACAGTGTGGGCAATCAAGAATGCATTGGTGGGCTGGGAAAAAGGAGAATCTGAGACTGTGAGAAAGAGGGAAAATGGGAGAGGCATCTATTTTACTAGATCAAAGATGTGGACTGGTGTAGCCAGAGCCTTTTGAACCCAAATAGTTGCTCAGCCAACCAGTTACCTCACAGCAAGAGCAAAACATCACCATTTATCCTCAAAACAACAAATTAATTTCAGTGCAGACTGTATTTAATAAAAATAAAAAAAAAAGCATCGCACAACCTCTTCCCCTCTTGTGTTTCGACAGCAGGAAGTGAAATGGATGACCCAGCCATGAAATCTCCTCCTTCCACCATCCTGAAGAATTATGTCATTGCTGGTTCCTCCCAAATCTCAGGACAAGCTGCCCTCTTCCACCCCTCTGGCCAGAAAAGCTCAGAGCCCCACGGCAGGGCCCAGGCACCGACGCCCAGCAGCTCCCCTCACCTGGCTGCTGTTCAGCTGCCTTTACCTCCCAGCAGAGTCATCGAGGAACTCCACAGGGCTCTGGCCACCAAACACCGGCAGGACAGGTACCTACAGCCTGCTGGCTACAGGGCTGCATGAGGACATTCGTTCCACCTCATCATTTTTCTTGGAAAATCTTCCTAGCCTCTCATTAGCATTTTCATTACTCCTGCACCTTGGGTTTGCCTTCCTCGTGATGTCACTGCTTGGAACATCCATCCCTGGTTAAAATGTTTAGTTTGGCAGCTGCTTCAAAGTCTGTTCCTCCTTTATAAGGAGGCTACCGTGGCACTGTGAGTAGGTTTTCAGGCAGGTGGAATCATGGCATAATCCTTGGTCTACTGCAAAAGAAAATCTTCCCCCAAGATACCAAGTCAGAGTAGCAAAGGCATGTCCTGCTCTGAGTGCTCTACACATGAGAAATGGTTCTATTTCAGCCTGTGTCTCTTGGCTTACACAGGATGCATTTTTAACACAAATGCTTTTGTGGGAGTACATTGGTTGCTTTATCTGGTTTTCATTATAAGCACTCCTGTATATTAGAGGAGGACACAGATAACCTTTGCCATCCCAGAGCTTTGGAGTTAAGTTGATATCATTTCTCAGTCCCATAACAGCTACTGTCATGGGGAACAGATTTGTGCAATATTATTTCCAGGCCCTGTTAAGCCGTTGCCATGATCATAAAATAACAGAATGGTAATATTTCATGCCATGCATGTTTTACCTTAGAAGGATGTGTTGTCGTGGGTTTTTTTAATCACTAAAATATATCTTGTGACCATATATCAAAGAAAAACATTAGTCAACACCCTTCCATGTCTTATTTTAATGACAGAGACAAGAAAGTAGATCCACATTAGCCATTCTCAGCTTGTAAATGCCATCCGGTGTTGGCCCATGCTGAACTCCCTGCCCTGCCCTTAATGACCTACAGGACATTTTGCTCATTCTCATATAAGTTTCTACCGTGTCAATAAAACTGTCTTTGTAAAAACTGAGCTGTGCATCTTCCACCCACAGCTTCCATGGAAGAGAAAGCAAAGGCTCTCCAAAAAAAAGAGTGGATGTCCGTCCCTCCAGAACATCGAGCATGGAGCGCAAGGAGAAGGAGAACTCGCTGAGTTACAGCAGTGATTCAGAAAACAAGAGGAACTCGGTTAAAGAGTCAGATGAGAACAAAGAAAACATGATCATGAACTCAGAGCTCAAGGAAGAGTCTGTTTTTTATCAGGATGAGGAAGTTTTGAATGACTCTGTTATTTCTGGTAAGGAAAGTCACTGTGTTACAAAGACACAATCTCACAGCCCAAGGGAATGCTCTAAAGGCAGCAGGCAACAGAAAATATTGAGAAAGATAAATTCCTCTATTGTCACATCCATTTTTTAAGGAATGCTGGGGAAAAGCTGAAGTTAAGTTGGAGTCCCAGTGATTGTGATCATGTTTGTCCTGGCAGGTACAGTACACTGAGATAGATCTCTGTGCTTCACCCTCTCAGTTACTTGGGGACCCCTTGAACTGCTACACGTGAATGGCAACACTCACAGACCTCTCACTGTCAGTAGCCAGAGCTTTCTGCACACCCAGTGCCTATGCTGGGGCTGTTTGGAATTTTAGGACTATTATTCCATGCAGTGATGGTACACTGAAAAGTGACAGAGACCAATCAGTCCAGGAAGGACAAACATGTAGAGAAAATACATTAAAGAATAAAGTTTGTCTCCATTTGGTCCATTTTGCCTCTTCTTGAGACATATGGGGAATGCATTTTATAATCCTGAGCAATTATGTAAGTGAGCTTTGGCAAAGTAATCAGCTCTCATTAGAAAATTTATTTTTCATTCGAGGTTTTAATGTTTTCCATGTTAGCAAGAAAGCTTCAATCTGAAATGAATCCTTCATCTCTTCACGAATGCATTAAAAGAAGGCAGGCAGAGAACAATTCATCAAAAAATAATCGTTATAGCAGATGAAAGATGAATTTTAAAAGGTGTCTTTGAAAGCATGAGCCAGCAGACAGGACACAAGTTCTGCTGCTATGTCTTAAGACACCAAATAACAAAACAGACTACTGAGGTAAGGCAAAAGAAAAGAGAGTCCTTTGCCTAATTGCTGTGCATTTAAGGATAGCTTAAAACACAAAACTCACCTTTTGAGTTCTGTTTTTTTTCTGTGTATATAAAAGTGGTCTCCTTTGATGTAAATTCTAAGAGCTAGAGGCAGCCAGGAAAAAAATATATTATCCCCTACAAGTAAAACCAAATCTCAATATTTTACTATTGAAGATGAATCCTCTATATTTAACAAAAAATTATTAATTATTAAGATGATAGAAGGGCTTTGGTTATTCTACAATTTTCAGTGATTTCTAGAAGCAGCTCTCGGCTTTCCATAACAAGAGCTGGAGTTCTGGAAAATTTCTGCAATTGAAGGACAGTGGTGGTTTAGTGGGGTGGCTTAGGCCAACTGAGAAAACCAGACCGGTTTCAAAGATATTTTGGTGTTGGATATTTTGGTGTTGGATATTTTGGTGCTGCTCAGCACAGAGGACACTGCACTCTGTGACTCAGAGCAGCCTGGGACATTCCCAAGGCGGTTCTGGTGCGGACACTGGGAGGCACTGCTGGTGCCAGCCTTCACTCCAGTGCACCCTGTGCATTCCTGAGAGGAGCCAGAGGTGCAGTGGTGACAGGAACAGCACCAGAACGCTTCCCTAAACATCTCCAGATTCCTCTAGTTTGAAAAACTCTGGGCAGGTTTCCAAGTCAGGGGGTAAAACGATCCATTAATCCTGAGCTGCTTCACCATTCCAGTACTGCCTGAGCACATCACCCACCCTGCCCCTGCCACCACAGCGCTGAGCAGGACACAGAGCCACAGCCCTGTGGTTACAGGGGAATGGTACAGACAGAGAACTCTGGAAAGAGTGAGGAATTGTACCTTGGTTTTCCATTAGCACCCAAATCATTATTTGAAACCTCTAAATAGGCAAGGCAAGACAGTGGTTTAGTGCACAAGCTTCAAAATCAATGTAAGTAGAATGTTGCCCACAGCTGATAACTGGTGCAGTCGAGGTCTGTCCAGGATTTCCTTTTTGATTGATAGAACAGTGAATATGATAAAAAGAACAGTAAACATACAGGAAATTAAATGCCATGATTCGACTGAATTAAAACAGGAAGTTTTTTCAGGAACCTGCAGCCTGAACATGAAAAGGGTGTGAATTTTCCAAGCATTTCTTGTTGAACTGGCTGAGGTGCCCTAAATCAAACAATTCACAGCCAAGATCCTGCCTGAGATAGCTTGGTCATGGGACAGACTGGCATTGAACAGTGCCTGACTGACCAGGAAAAATAACCCTCAGGAAGGGAATACTTAAATATGGATGTTTGCAGGTTCAGTTTCTACTGAAGTAGTGATCAGCAAGAAATTGGCCTTAGGGTGCTGAAAATTGATGTGGGAAAATCTAGTTTGGGGCTTTATTTTCTCTTTGTTCTCTAGTTGTGTTTTATTCATGTGCACTTATTCTCTTTTAATACTTAGGTCCTGAATGTGTATTTATTACTTGCATTTTAACCCGTTCGGGTAATTGCTGCATTATGAACAGTCCACCTTTGACTGACAGATTGAGCTGACACTGTTAATTAGGATTTTGACCCCACTTCCTTTAAAGTCAATGACAAAAATCCTATAGATTACATCACTTTCCATGCCCCCAAGGTGCCCTGCCCTGGGACACTCTGCACTGGCCAGTGCTGTGGCTCTGTGGTCTGGACACACAGGGCTCCCTGTGCACAGAAACCTCCACAGAAACCTCCTGACATGGCCAAATTCATCTTCCCACCTCTTTAAAATACTCAGGTGAAACTGGGAACGTGTTCAGGGATACCTAGGACTTTTCTAGCCCCCAGTGTCCTTCACGTTGTTTCCAGGAGGAATTCTGTTGGTTCCTGTGCACTGCAAACACTCTGCACCCACTCCCAGCATGGTGGAGGCTTGAGAAACCTTGACAGAGTCCCAAGTCTGTGGCTTTGTGAGCCAAATGTTTCTGCTGGAGTCAGATCTTCAGTTAGCAGAAGGCTCTGTGTGGCATCAGCCAAATCATTTAACTTCCCTACCCATCTGTTAAATGTATATCTGCTACTTCAGGCAGGGCTGCGTGGTTTAATTTAATTAATGCTTGCAACAGACTTTGAAAGCAATTCAAGGAAGGTGCTAAATAAGGGCACAGCTTTTACACTCCAAAAAGGGATTTTGAGCTGATTATGGTTTCTAAAAAGCTTAACTTTAGACCAACTATCAAGAAACTTGTCACAGCTCACACAGGGAGACCAAAATTACTCTGTCCCAGTCTTCCCAACAGGTAAATGTGGGAAGGAGGTTGTACAGACTCCTCCCCTCTGCATACAGAAATTCAAGATCAATAGTGATAATAATAATCTGGGTTCACAGATCCCTAGCAAATAAAACCCTAATATTTGGGAACAAAAATCTATTTAGGATTTAGAATCTCACCAACCTCCAGAGCATCCTTTAAAAAATAGACTGTAATCCTATCTCAAATGCCAAACAAAAATACCAATTAAATGTCATTTGCTTTAAAAACAAGCTGACCTTTTCTAGAAAAGGTGAAGCATTAAATAAAAAAAAAAAAAAACAAAAACCACCCTTTAAAGCAAAAAGGAACCCAAACAAATTAACCTCCTATTACACACTGTGCTCCCAAGATGAAACACTGTAGTTCCTGCATGCCCTGAGGAATGTGATCCCTCTGAAGTTGTAGTAGTTTTGTGTCTGAGCCCTGCTCAGCTGTAGTGCTCTTTTCTTACATTAATGTGTACAACTGCTCCTTGCACACCAACATACAGATCCCTGCCACCCTGTGAGCTTCCTGCTCTCCATACATTCCTGGGTCACTCCCAGGACCTGCCTTTCTAATAACTTTCTCTTCAATGCACGTCCCAGGTACTTTGCCAAGAAAATGCAAGAAAGAACTGCTGGCAGTAAAACTACGGAACAGACCGAGCAAGCAGGAGCTGGAAGACAGGAACATTTTCCCAAGGAGAACAGATGAGGAAAGACAGGAAATCCGGCAGCAAATTGAAATGAAACTCTCAAAGTAAGTGTTGTGAACGTGAACAGGGAGGAACCTCCCTTTACAATGGAGCATCCTCTGAGTCCTGTCAGATGAGACACTGCCACCCACCCCAGGTCCATTTCCTGCCCTAAACCATCCACAAACCAATACAGCACATTTCCAGGTGTAAATCAGCCACAGGAAAAAAAAAATCTTAATTCTCTCTTCAGTCAGAATTGCCTTAATTTCAAGAGAAAGCAAGACAGAACTCAATTTGGGAGACGAAGTTCTGCCAAATCTACCTGCAGCTCCACTGATGTAATCAAGATTTTTTTGGTCCTCCAGAAAACCCAGTGCTTTAACAAAAATAGTAATTAAATTATTGATTAATCTGATTTGGCTTTGTCAGCACTGGCTGAATTTCTGAATAAGGCAATTGTTAGAGCTGCATATTTACTTGCACAAGGGAAAGCTGCTGCACTGGTGGCTGCAGTGGTGCTTTAAGGCAGGAGCAGCATTGCCCTCACCTGGGGAGGGTGCCCGTGGAAGTCCAGCTGCAGGCACAGCAGGGATGCTCTGGTTTTGATCAGTAACCAGGGCAACAGGGGAGAGCTGTGAGACAAAAAGCATCACTGTGCCTGGCAGCCTAAAGCAAAGACTGAAGGTAACTGGGAGGCTCAGACTGCACCATTTGGTTTTTGTGTGTGCTTTTTTAAGAGCTACATTTGGATATGTGCAAACATGAATATTTTAGATGAGACAAAGTGGATTGTTAAATAATCTGTGCTGTGCTGCCCACACGGGGACAGCGAGCACTGCTCACCGCCAAAATGCTTGGAATCAAATTGAGAAACATGAATAGGAGTTCATTTTCAAGGCTTATTAAATATTAAATATCTGAAGCTTCTCCTGAAAGAAACATTTATTGATATTTAGACTAACTCATTCATGTGCATGCTTTTGATTAAACTTCACCTCAGGGGACAGGGAATGAGAACAAGTGTATGGATCAGAGTACAAATCCTGGTGGACCAGAGTTCATGGAGGAGAACATCCCTGCCATCACCACATTTCCCCTCAGCTAAGGAACGAGCTGCTGAGGGGACAGAGATGAGATTTTGGGTGCCCTTCCTGATGCCCCTGCAACGTCAGAGGTGGAGTTATGGCCTCCCTCCAGTCTCAGTGATGGCACAGCAGCACTGTGCACCCAAAGGGGAACAGAACTTTGTGCCTGTGACTGCACAACCCAGTGCAGCCCCTGTCACAAAACACAAGTGCATCCATACAAGTAGAAAAGATCCCAGTACAATTTACATTAAGTTCCATGAGTTACAGACAGAGCAAATGACCGGTGTGTCCCATTAATACCCATTGCCTTAGGAAGGAAAGATGGGCCTTGACCAACCTGACCTTGCAAAACTTGTGCATTCATTTCAGGGAAATACCTCAGATTGCACCCCAGTATTGTTAATTCCATTATTTTGGCCAGTCAATTGCTCATGAGATCCAATCATATGTCAAGAGCCTAATTTGATTGCTTTAAAATACACAAAAAATGGTTTCCACCCCACTGCATCCCTAAAACCAAGTTCAACCATAACAAAGTATTGGCTGAATGAGAAGATGATGTCATATGCAGCCACAGCTCATATTGCTGAAATGCCTAGAAGGTCACATCTCTTTTCAATCCTGCCGTAGTGTGAAAGGTCTGATGGAACTGCAGCTTCAAGTGCTGTAACTGCAGGCTTTATCCCTTTCTTTTCACTTACCGTTTAGCTTGCTTAATAATGAATTACTGTAAGGGATGCATCCCTAGAGTCAAGTGTCAGAACAAGGACTTGCAGAGGACACTGCTGGGCAGGTGAAAGGGGCTGGTCCTGACCAGGAGGCAGGAAAAATGTGCTTTCTGCAGGGGAATGCAGCTCCCCTGCTTGCTGTGGTCTCATGGAGCAATCTGGGTGCAGCCTATCAGTGTCACTGGTGATGGCTGGAGGATGGCTAAAAGCCATCTTTGTTCCCAGTGCTGGAGGACAGGCCTTAATTTGGTTCCTTCTTCCTGGAATGTGGAAGATTGAGCACATTTCGGGGAACAGACGGCACAGAGATTTCTGGGATAGCCAGGAATGGCAAAACAGATTGGGAGCAGTCTCCCACACAACTTCCAGCACATATGTGCTGGCAGAGCTCAGCTCAGCTCTTAACTCATCCACCAGAATAGAACATGACCGTGCAAATGAGCTCAGGTGGTGGATGGATGCAGGAAAATATTTACACAAGGATAAGCAAGTAGGTGTCCAAAAAAAACCAATAACCAACCAACAAAGCACAAATAAGCTCTGGTAAAGGCCAAAGAGCCAAAGCCCTAGAGAGATCGCTCTGGTGTTTCTGACTAGGACTTACCCCACAAAACACAAACCAGGGCTCCCAGTCAGAGCACAGCCTGACTGCAGCATGGAAATGAAACCAAACTGGGAAGAGTGAAATTCTTGGATGAGATTTTGAGGTGTTTACATTCATTCATTTCACTGGTGCTTGTACAGCACAGCCTCTTTGTGACAGCTTGGAAGTTTATAGCTAAGGAACGTAGTGCTGAGGTGGGAAGTGCTGCCTGGGAAATGAGATCCAGTAGAAATCTCTGTTCTCTGCAGGGTTTTACCACTATCTGTTCACAAAAGAGCAGCATGTAGCTGCTGCTGCTGTTATAGTAACACTTAGATAACAGCAAATCATGAATCCACGTGTACATCAGGCTATAGATCTGTATTTAGCACAAGGAATAATCTATGGGCAGATTAGCAAGCAGTTATTCAATGGCTGTCTGCATAAGAATGGCACATAACCAGGCAGTTGGTTACAGGATCAATATTTTTCAGCACAGTTGCAGGGATTTGATGGTCTATAGCTGTCTAGCAAATTGCCTCAGTCCCACAGCTAACAGCCTAGCTCTGCACTCTGGAGGGAAAGATGTCCTGACATACATAATGGGCAAAATGCACCAAATAATAGTGTTTATGTAACTTAAAAAATGGGGAGACAAAAGAATAGCATCCTCTCAAAACTGCTGTATTATTTAAATGGCTCTGGTTGTAACACACTTCAACAGTAGCTGTGAACCTGCTGAGAAAAGCTACTCTCTGCTATCACTCTCATGAGTGTTTATGAAGTCAAAGCGAAAACACCTATTTTCTTCACTTTCCCACTCATTCCATCTCAAAAGAGAGATGGAGAAACTATCTTTTGAGCCAAATTCTACTTTTACAGCAGTGCAAATCCACTGACTTCAGATTTATTATTGACTGACAGCAGCATGAGGAGAGATTCCAGGATTCATTTATGTGCATCGCTGCTCTTGAAAAGTGTCTTTCCTGTATTTCGTGCTCCCAGCCAATTAAATCTACCACTTGTTGCCGTGGAAACATGCACTTTTCCCTCATCCTCCATCCACAATGGCAGTAATCCATTTTCCCCAAATTTCCCTATGCTGTAGTGCTTCTCCTACCAATCCATGCAGCCCCAGTGGCCCAGAGCACGGTGTACATTTGCAATATTCTACTGTGCTTGAGGCAACAGGGCTCCCAACAGGTCTTGGTGCCCATTATTATGTGTTCAGAGTACAGATAATAAGCCCTCAGTGGAATTCGGTGAATTGAGAGCTCTTTGTGTCACGAGGCAGGAAAGACATTTGCAAGTACGATTATTTGCAATATTTGCTCTCTGTCTCACAGACACACTTTGTTCTAGAAGGGGTTTCAGCTGAAACCTGAGGAAGTGAACGACTTGGTAGACTGAAGAGTGACTCAAGAAAATGTTGTTTGGTTAAATTTGATATCTGACTGTTTAGAAAGTTGATGCTTGAACTGCCTGAGTGGCTGGTGCTTCTCAAGGATGCTTCATATAACCACAGTTAAAGACGCTCCAGTTATAACTTAATGGCTCAATGAAAACACGAATTCCTGGAAAAGATTATACTTGTAATTTTCAATTCATGTTCTGCTTCACCTCCTTGGTTATTTGTACAAGTAGACAGGATGCATGAAGTGGCACTTAAAAGGTTATGGAGACAGGAATTCAGGTACAGAAACGTGGGCAGAGGTGCCAGACAGGAAGAATGATGGGCTTGTGAACACAGAGAGGAACCAAAACCTGAGCACCTAAAGCTGATTTTTACCACACTGACATCCTTGGCTTGGATAAGTGGATCATGCTGGGGCAAGGTTTCCTGGCAACGTAAATTGAAAAGAAGGCATCTTTATTCAGCACGTTACCACATCTGGAATCCATAGTTCTGGTGCTGCCCTGAGGTCCTTGGAGAGGCATTTTCAAGCTGACTTGCCCAGGAAATGCAGATGTAGTTAAATGCACACCCAGATGAGACCTTGGTTTGTACCTGAGCCTTGGGTAACAGAGTGTAAAGTTCACGGTGCTGCTGGAGACAGAACAATACCAAGCACTTCAGACTGTCAGCCTGAGAGCAACACAGCTCCACACAGAGCACTCACCAAGACAATTTTACCCACTGACGACACAAAGGCTGTACCGTGTTTCCCAAGGACTGCATGTCCAGGGCCATTTCCCCACAGAAATGGTTCAGTGCAGCCTTGCTCACTGAAAAGGCATCAGCTCTCCAAATCGAGACGTTCAGCAGGAAACTGGGCTGACAGCACAGAACTTTGGGGAACATTTTGTTTACTTTGATCCAAAAAAGCAGTGTGTGTGTGTACAGGTACAAGCTACCAGTAGCCCTAACGCAGAAGTTTAGTAGATACTGGACTGAGCCCAGCCTCAACTCACCTGGAGATTAGCAAGGTCTTTTTGATGAAGCTCCAACTCCCAGTCACTGAACTAAAAATCAGGGAACTGCCCTAATTTCAGAAGGCTGGGAAGACTTGACACAGATTCATTCAGAGACAGAAAGGCAGGGGGGCAGGTACAAAGAGCGGATCAGCTGCCACCACTAATTAGCTGTGTAAAATTTAATGCCTTTCATTAGTTGGCAGGAAGCATCCAGGTAACCATCTCGCTGATGCTAAAAATAACCGCAGCGAGTGCAGCGTGGGTGTGTGTGCAAGGCTCAGCTCCTCACACGAGACAGCAGCTAAATATAGAGCCATGATTGAATTCTGTGGGCGTGTGGGAGCCCAGGGAGTCTCCCGGCTCCCTCCTCGCTCTGCTCCAGACAGCGGGACGTGATGCTGGCAGGGGAGCAGCTGGGGGCTGCTGTCACGTCTGAATGTGGCTGCAGGATTTTATTAACAGCTTGCACAGTGCCCGAGTGCCCAGTGAGAATTTGGGATTTTTTTTGTGTGTTTTGTCCATTTTCAATTATGGCATCTGCTTTTCAGGCTATGGAAAAGAGGAATATTGTGAGAGACTGGGGGGAACAATAGGAAGAATAGAGGAGGTGCATGTGGAGCTGAGATTTTGTGGTGCTGCCTCAAGGATTTAGATGTCCAGATCCCCAGCCATTGATATTCCCTATGCTCTTCCTTGGTGTCAGGCAGTGACACACAGCTGGAAATCTTGCTGTGAACACAGTGAGAGAGGGCACTGGCCTGGTCAAGGGGGCTGAGGTTTAGTGTCTGGTGCCAGAGTTCCTGAGACAGCCTTCAGTGGTAAAATCAGGAGGAAAGGGAGAAAGTTCAAGTGTCATTAAAATCTCCAAGCAATGAGTAAGTTCAGCCTCCTGTTTACAGGGTTTTTCAAGTCCAAGGCAGCTGCAGTGCACTTCAAATAGAGGCATTAGAGGAGGTTCAAGTACATCTGTACATGCTGTACCTTGACTACGCTGTCCCCTTGTCTAAAGGGCTGAGAAAGGTTTGTTCCCTTTCAGGTATTATACTCCCAAGAATAGAATGAACTTCACTAACACGAATCCCTGGTCAGCAAGTAAACCTAAACCTGCCTGAGTGTGAGATCATATTGGGCCTCTGGACAGGAGCTCTTTAACCAGAGGTGCTTCCTTGCTTCAGCAATAAAGCCCAGCACTTGCACAATTAATTATGGAGCACCCTGTCAGCTCTGGGGAAGAGCTGTGATCTGCAGCTGAACCAGAATGAGCAATTTGCTGTCTCAGACCAGCCCGCAGCTTGTCTGGCAAGAATTTCTGAACACACTAATTCATTTATAAAGGGTTGAAACAGGGTTGCTCTAGTCCTGTTTGGTTTGAACACATGCACACAACCCAGCGCTGCTCTCAGTGATGAGGATTCAACATCCACCTCCTGTGGAAAATGGGGAGCATTTGTGCAAACATGGGGCAGTGTCACTGCAGAGGCAGCAAGTTCTGCCAGGGAACAAAATAAAGTTCCAAATTCCCAGGGCACAGCTGATTAAAGACTGTCATCTGGGAAGACATTATCTCCTTGCACTGCTCTGTTCTACTTGCCTGGCTCCTGTGCTGGGAATTCCTAATCAGACCTGTTTTCCACTGCACAGTGAGGGCAAGGGCAGCAGGTCAGAGCACAGCAGGCAAGGGAAGAGCAGAGCAGCAGGTGGAAACACAGACAGCAATAGACAGGGCCTTTTCTGGGACACACAGTCAATTCCTCGAATAGATCTGGCATAAGTGGCACAACTGAAACTAGAAATTAAAAAAATCAGAGTTCAGAAAGCTGTAAAGTATCACAGGGAGCACGATTACGTAAATAAAGTTACAGGAAAACTGCTAAAGCAAGTGTAATTGAATAAAGAAAAAGCCTTTTTGGGAAGAAAGTAGTGCACTTGTTTTGCCCTGCCAAAACGCCCACAAACAGAAGCACATGTTCAGCTCAGATGCCTTCCCAGAAATTGGGCATCTCCACATGCCTGACTAGCTGGGCTCTAACCCTGTGGTGTGACAAGCAGTCATAAACCAAAATGGAAATGCAACAATGCTCTGTGATGCTTCACCTTACACTGGATAATGATTCAGGTCCTTGAGCTACTTTGAATCTGCAGCACAAGTAATTACAGAAAGAAATGACTTTAATTGAATTTGCTGAGCTTAATCGATAGAGACCAAAGTAAGCCACTCTGGTTGTCACAGTGATTTGTGCTGTAGTAGGATGAAAACCTGCCCAGAACAAGGTGCTGTAACAGTTGTGAGCTCCTGATAACCCAAGGGTTGAGCAGGGAGGAATTCAGGCATTCCAGTGGCAGTCCTCACCCTTTGTGGAC
Organism: Climacteris rufus; assembly: GCA_013398175.1. Lineage (NCBI taxonomy): Eukaryota > Metazoa > Chordata > Aves > Passeriformes > Climacteridae > Climacteris > Climacteris rufus. The sequence continues at coordinate 966,089 of VZRZ01007867.1, read as the reverse complement.
ATGGTCACTGTGTTACTGAGATGATGTAGTATTAGGGTTTTTTGATTTAGAGCTGTTAATGAAATTCAGGGAAAATGTTTTATGCACTTAAAGCCAAGTACTTACTTCACTTTGTTGGAACAGAAGCCAGATAGAATGGACAGTGTGCATCTGAAAGCCTATGAAGTGTATAAGCACAATCTCAGCCAAAAAGGGTTTGGCTGCATGTTTTTTAACACATTCATTTCAGATGTGCCACTTGAAAGCATTTAAGAACAAAGTGTGGGGGGGAAGTTTTGGTGTTGTGTTGTTCTTCCTCCATGTGCCTTTTAAACCTAAGCAAATTTATATGCAGACTGGATATAAATGAGTGTCACCATGACTGTTGCAGTGAATTGCCTGCAGAATACCTAAGTGGGCACTTCTCCCACAAAGTCTGAAGTGTGGCTTTCAGTTTGGAGAAGACAAAACCTCCCTACAGTGCAGTGCCACAGCTGCACACACCGTACCTGGGGGCACAGCACTGTGTTATCCCTGGTTTGTGGGAAGGGTTGGCAGATGAATCACCTGCACCTCCACATGAAGAACTCGATCACATTTTTGGACTCTCTTCCAAGAAAACTGTCTGAGCACATGTGATCCAAGGAAACCAATTCATGCACTGCAGTTGCTGGCTCGCCAAATTCTGGGAGAGTTACTACAGTTCCTCCTCCCGTGGCTCTGAGCACAACTTCTGTAGCCTGGTTCATTCAGGATCTCAATTCCTCCAGGATTTGGAGGCTTGGGCTTGCTGCTTTCATATAGAAAAACTGGGTCAGTCTAGCACAGCTTCTGCCTTTTTGAAATAACTTCAGAGAAGGTGAGGGTGGAGAAAAATTAAGAAAACAAATATTTGGAAAATAGGAAGGGGGGAAGGAGAGAAAGCAGGTCAGAACAGAAGAAGGTCACTGATTTTACTCAACCACTGCTCAATCGATGATCAGCAGTTGTCTCAATTATTAAAACATAGCTCTAGCTAAGTCTTTTTGATTCCATTGCTTGTGCCCACCTGCAAGCTGCAGCTGTATGGTCAGGGCTTGGGAGGTTTTCCCTGTAGCTTGGGAGCTACTTAGTCAAACAGAGTACTGCAACTTTCCTTCAGTATCAGTTTTTCAGGATAATTAAATCATCCAAGTGGCCAGCACACATCTTTGACTTCTCCAGACTCTGGAGAGTTTTTTTTCCCCTGGAAAGCACTCTTATTTTCTCTCTTTTCCTTTAGCTGTCATATGTAACACACCAAAAGACAAAAAAATAAAAGGACTCCCAGGTTTATCAATCCATGATCATGTTTTTATCCAGTGAAATTAAGACATGGACCACACCTTTGGAGGTTGAGAACCTTCTTCTGTTGAAAGTCCACTTATGGAGAGGACTGTATTTCAAGGCAACTGGGAATCAAGAACCAGCAAGCTGGCAAAATCTGAATCTTAAATCACGTTAGAAACAAGTACTTCAACCTAGTTAGTCTATTATTGTGCAGAGATGTGTCCATTATATTGTTTTGTTAAAACTATACAAAATACTACCCAGGCAAAAGCTACACAGCAGAATAAAACCAGGAGTGCCTCACTGTTGTAAAAAGCTCTCAAAATCGAGACTACATGTCTCACAGATGACCCACCAGTGTCATTTGCTTGAGATGATCGTATTCATTAAGCAAATTAAATTCTGAATGAATTAATACTTCATTAGTTTCTCAGAAATCATGTTAAAAAGAGAGAAAGCCAGGCCCTGTCAGCAGTGTCTGCAGAGAGCAGCTGGCCTGTTGCACAGGGATCAGGCTAATTCGAGGGTGTCTGCAAAAGCCATATTCTGGCCAGGCCACCCTGCAGCCTGGGTATCATCATCCCTGAGATGGCTACAGCACTTCCAAATACCACCCAGCTGGGGAAAAAGCCTCCTCCTCAAGAAAAGGTTAAACAAACCAGGACTAACGTGGCAAGGGAAGTTGTATTTATAGGTGTCATGCAACAAAGCTTAAAGAAATCCCTTTATCAGCCTGTTTACAACATAAAGGAAGAAGATAAGAGGGAATGATGCTTGTGGAAATGCCAAGCTTAGGTCTGCAAGGGTGATGGGGGCAGGGAGCTCAGGGTTAGCAGGGAATTTTGGTGGACCAGAGGCCCAGCACGCAAATGCTGTGACTTGCTCTGCATCAGCTGCAGTGAAAAGAAAATGTTACAAAAGGCAGGAAAATCAGAGTCTGAGGGAGGGCATTTGCAGAGTCAAGGCCTGTCTGAGCTCTGAGCCTCCACAGCTCTGCTTGGCTTCCCCATCCCAGCAGCCCCTCCTCAGGCAGGGAACAACTCTAAGGACAAACACAGAGGTGGCACAATGGAATCCTTTCCCCAGAACACTCACAAAGGGTTTCTGTCACAGCCTTGTGCTTTGACAGAGACAATGCATGTTGTACCACAACAAATCACAGCTCTAATGTACAAACTAAATGTAACATAATTGAATTCTTACATTTTATTCAATTGAGGAACCTGGATTTCAAAAGCTCAGAATATTCTGTTCTGCATGAAATTTGCCAGCAAATTCTATTTGGATTTACATGACCATAACTAAACACAGCATCCTGAACAAAACTAAGGACAGTCCAAAAATGTTTGAGGAAGAGAAGGCAGAACACGAGGATGACATTTTAAAGTTCAAATCCTGCCTGCATTTTCCTGTAAGTTAGCCTGTCTGCAGTGCTGCTCAGTGTCACACTTTGTAGCATCGAGTGACAAGTCATACTCCTCACCCAGTCCAATTTAGAAACAAAGAAAACCAGAATTACTGAAATACCATTTGCAGAGGGAAGTGAATAAATTCCCGGAGGGGCTGCAAATCTGGTTTTTCAGCCAAGGCACTTTGCCACGTTTACGTGTTCTGTACCACAGAGATAACCATACAGGCCAGCTTTGCAGAGCACTATGAGAGCTGCTGGTGAAAGAACTACAAAATAGAAGATTTATTGAGGCCAGGGGACTCACACCCCTACAGACTGTTTGGGCCACATCTTTTGAGCTGTCAATGGAATTTCTCATTCCACTCTGCACTGAGAGCAGGAACACCCTTTGTACTGAAAATCAACAGATAACCCCAAGAGATATTAAAAAAAAACCCAAAATATTAAGAGCAAATAAATGGGAATGCAGTAAAAAGCAGGATTCAGAGCCTGCTGTGGGGAAAGGCTCTGTGGCTCTGGCCAGCCAAGGTTAGTGACAGCATGAGGAGGCCAAGCTGCGGTCTAACTCTGTCCTGAAAAATGCTGGGCCAGCTATAGTGTCCATGAGAGAAACAGCAAATAGTACAACAGATGGTGAAATGCTGTCTGAAGGCAGGGATGTCCCATGCTTGAGGAGATGCTGTGTGGGTGAGTGACAGGAGAGAAGCAGAAGGGACTGGCCTTGCCAGGGGGAGGTTCCCAGGGAGATCCCTGGGGCTGGGAGCGGGTGTGCAGCACACACACGGCCCCAGCAGGGACTGCCTGTCCCAGCAGCGTTTGCCACTTCAGAAACGGCTGTAATTTCGTTTTTTGTTGTTTTTTTTTCTTTAGGGATAACACAAAGTACTTGGAGAGTACTGCGTTTTCCTTGATTTACTTCACTAATTAAGAAAGCTGCTCCTTGGCATCCAGCCTGACATTACAAGGGGTTTGCAAGGTGGCACAGCACATCCACTCCTGCTCGGGCTCAGAGCTACTGGGTCAGTAGGGCCACAGCTCACACAGCTGGATAGCCCCAGCTCTGGGGTAAATCCTTGCTGTTGCTTTACGCAACACCTTGCAGAGGCAAACACACACACCTTGCAGAGGTTTATTTGTTATTTCCCAGACTCGGCAGGTTGCCAAAGGGTGCTTTACATACAGCTACAGGCTACAAGGAAGGATGTTCTCCAGAAGTCCCACTGCATGGGGAAATTTCCAGCAGCTCACATCCACGGAAAGAAGGGCCATTCTCAAATCATTTTGTATTAAGTGAGGTGGGGGGAGGAGAACTGACACACAGTGACAGCCCACGCACACCAATACTTCTTTGTCTGCTCTCTGCAAATCCAGCTGTGCTTTCTTCCAGTGACCCAAATCCCACAGTTGCACATTGCTGTGGCATCTGTTGCAGGGGCAACTGTTATGGATTAAGTGGACAGTGCTGCAGGATCTTAGTACAGCCCTGAGCATCCCGAGTCCAGGACATTCTGGGACACTTCCATCCATGGACAATATCTCTATTTGATGGCCTCTGCAATGGAGCTAATGCCACAGTCCAAACTGACACGTCTTTGTCATCCTGTCCCTGTCCCCTCTGACTGCCACGGCTGAAATTGCACTCCTGGCTGCCCAGGAAATTGAGTCACGAGCCTACAGACACTTCATTTCTTACAGGGCACAAAGGTGGCTGGCAAACCAGCTCAGCCTCCCTGGAGGACAACAGGCACAAACATTGTCTTAGGCGTTGTTCAGACAGTGAAGTTAAAACCTAGTTTTTTCTTTTCTTACCTTTCCCCCCATTCCTTTTCTTTTTGGTCATATCATTACCCAGTAAGCACCCAGGAGTAGGCAATTGTCACTAGGAGACAGAAAAGTCTCAGGTCAGTGGCAGTCCCCACTGCTGGGCTGAGATTTACTTCTGTTTGCTGGTTATTGCAGACTCTCTACTGCTGCTCATGCAGTTGCTATCAGAACTGATTTGAGTCTCACTACAGCAGTGGCAGATGTCTTTATTTAAAATGATATCATGGTAATAAACACATAATGGGATAGAACTAAAACCCTGGGATTTATATGATTCCTTTTGTTTGCCTGTCCTGAAGCATCAAGCCCACAATGTTCTTGATTTGCCCAAATCTGAGGTAGAAAAAAGCAATGTTACATTTTTCATTCTGCAGGAGCACAGGGCTCCAGAGTTTTACTCCTGTTTCAGAGGAAAAAAAGAAAAAAAAAAAAAGAAAACCTATTGCTTTGCAAAGAAATGTTATTAACCATTTTCAGTGACATGCACAGTGTGACCAGGTCATATCCAGCCCATGGGTTCTCTTGGAAGACCCTTCAACACCCATTTTATACCCAGCCTGAAGCTCTGCTCAGCCTTCAGCAGAGGAGGTGCCCTGGGAGCTGCACCACTCTCTCTGTTGTTTGAACCACATGTTCTTTCAGCACTTTTTCTTGCTGAGCTATTTTTAGCTTGAAAGTGTTCCCCAAACCAGCTCTTTGCCCAGCTGCAAGGCAAAGCAGAAGTGAGAACAAGCAGTAGTGCTGCTCACACTGACATTGCTGCTGAACAAAACCACTCATCTAACTACAGACAGGGAACATGTCTTTGGCTGAACAACCAGTTGTACTTTTGTTACCCTAATGACTAAATATTGTAATTCTGTTACAAACAGGACAGATCCACTATCTATCAGCCCTGCTAAATCACAGAGTGGGGAAGCAGGTGGAATGGAGAGGAGAAAGCTGCTGTTCTGCAATAAGCAGTAATTACATTTACACCCCTGTGTTGTCAGATCAGTTCTTCTATATTAACTAATAACTCAAATGAAAATTAAAACCATTGTTTTGTTGGTCTCACAATGTGCAACAACATCTTCCAAGAGTCCTTATCTGAACGTGGAGAGAGGTATGAAAGCAAAAGCCTCCTGGAGGTGGTGGAAGGATGCTCAGCACCTGCACTGTCTTTGCCACAGGCCTTTGAACTGAGGCAAGCTCTGCTCCCACTGTGCCTGCCCTTTCTTCCTCACCCTTTGGGAAAACCAGGAGCCCTAAAGTCAAATGCAGTGGGGCTTTCACAGGTGGTGAAAACCCTAAAGCCTTGTCCATCAGAATCCTCTCACACAATTAGCTCCTGGCTCTGTTGGTGTGTTCAGCCCACACAGTGCTTACAGCCCTGTGCAATGACAAACCTGTCACAGGGTGTAGGTCCTTCAGGGACAGTGGGTTATGATACAAGGGTCACGCTGGGCAAATGTGTGGTTTCTATTTCAACTGAAATCTGAGCTCATTGCAGGGCTCCTATCACAGAAATGGTAACGATGGACAAGTGTAATTGCCTGATGGATGGGTGACAACATAATTAACTGAACTCGTGCTGATTTGCAGCCTCGAAAATCCAGACAGAACTAAAGGCCAAACAAATAAGTAACACATGTAATTAAGGCAACATAGACAGCCTCTGTGTTTATCTGCAGTTTTCTTATTTGGATGCAAAAAATAGTTCATGACGGAACATAGACACAAATATCAGGCAATTTTAAAGCCTGCAACTCACAATATCTGCCATACTAAAGTCACCTTTTTGACACTGCTCTGAGCTCCCTACTGTCAGAGAAGGTCAGCAGTTGCTTTTAGGATGATACCCTTGGATGCTCCAAGGGCTGTAGCACCTCTGCAATGCAAACAGGCTGAGAGGGTTGGGGTTGTTCATCCTGGGGAAGAGAAGGTTCCAGGGAGACAATATTGTGGCCTTCCATGACTTAAAGGGGGTTATAAAAAGAGAGGGAGAATGTCCTTTTGAATGGGCAGATAGTGTTAGGTCAAGGGGGAACAGTTTAAAAATGAAGGCAGGCTGGGTTAGATTAAAGAAAGAAAATTCTTACAGTGAGGGTGGTAAAACACTGGAACAGGTTACTCAGAGAGGTGGTGGATGTCCCATTCCTGGAAACATTCAGTGTCAGGTTGGATGAGGCTCTGAACAGCCTGATCTACTTGAACATGTCCCTGCTCATTGCAGGGGTGTTGGACAAGATGCCTTTAAAAGGTCCCCTCTAACTCAAACTATCCTGATTCTGTGATTTTCCTGCTATGGGAAATGCTGGCACATCAGCTCCCAGTTTTTACATGATCCAGAATTACCTTGGGGTAAAAACAATTCTGTATCTCAGTGTCTGCCTTCTAATTTTGTGCAGACTGTAAAAGAGAAGTCCCTCCCACCAAGGATTTACTACTACCCATAATTGTACATTGCAAGCAGGCACAGTGCAGCGCGTGGGTGACTGAAAGCTGGCACATATCCTCTTCACAGCTACTTATAGGAAAGATGAAAATAAACTTCTTGTTGAATTGAACATGATGTTCTGGCAACAGAGATACCAATTTAAGAGGCAGAGCCTCTGCCTCCTGATGGGCAGCAGACACAAGCAGCTTTATGAGAAGCAAAACCAGGGCACTCCCATTTCTCCTCCCTTCACCTGGGCTGTGAGAGGGATCATTCCCACCACATCCCTTCCCAACTCATCTGCAAAACCATCTGACAGGAGGGACAATCAATGCAATTGCTGCTGGCTGCAGCTCATTTACTGATGGCTGGATTGATTGCTCACTTGTCAGTCCAGGGTCCACAGGCACATGCACGTGTCCAAGTCTACCCTGTTCACTCCTCCCGTCGGAGGAGATCATCAGAATCACATGGATCTAACTAAGAGCAGCAACAGGATTCCAGAGTATAACTTTTGCCTTCAACTACAAATCCAAAAGAAATTCAGTTTTATGACAATCATACATACAGACACTGTGCAACAGATTTTATACAAAAATATTTTTGGGAAACGTAATACGTTCCAGAGGAATGTATTTTGGGGACAGATAAGAAACCACGCAAACCTGAGCTGGTTTTCTCTGGATTCTGCTGAATGCTTGCTAGAGTCTGCCAGGCATGTGAGATACAGACTAATAAGAGGAGCTAGAAAGGAAGGACTGTCTGAAGCATGTGAAGTCAGCATAGCCCCACATGCACACAGATAGGCTGTACCTGTCCCAAATTTGTCTCTCATCCCCTATTCTGGGCCCACACCTGCAAGACCTCAGCTTGCTGTGGCTTTGCTGGGATGCAGCTCCCACAGCAGACAAAGCAGACACTCCTGAGGATAACTGTGAGGACAGAGAACTTGGCACCACCTCCTGCTCACAGGACACATTGATGCATTGCCCATCTGACAGCAGACCCTGGGTCCTGGTGACATGCAAATCCTCAGGCTGCTGAGCATTCAGTCACCTGTAACAGCCCAATATGATCAATCTTTGTGTAACAGTGGTCCCAAGACAGTCATTCCCTTAAAGGTGAAGGAGACAATCTGGCAGTGTGAAGCAGATATTGATCACTGATCAGCAGTCACAGGCACATGTACAAGTCACTGGGCTCACAGACATGTGACCTTGCTCCGGAGGGAATGAGCCATTTGTGGTTTTCCCCACACTCCAGCTCCACATCTGCACTTGTGCTCGTGTTAGACACGGTCCTGGGCAGGGCTCTGATGGCAGAGACAGCCTGTTTTGCTACAGTTCTACACCACACAAGTTCACCAGGGGGAAAAGTCAGACACCATAGATTCCCTGCCCCTCTGAGCCAGCATGGAGAGCTCAGGGATGTCACAGGATTCCCATGTGTGCATTGCAGGGGGAAAACAAATACCTCGAGGCCATGTGCAAACTCGGAGCACCTGAGGTGCTTTGAGCCCACGAGCACACGTGGCTGTACCTGCAGGGTGTTCTGGGGAGCACCACAGGTGGCTGAGCCAGCCTGCTGCTTGAAGGTTTATGCTCACTTTGCACAGAACAAACATAACACAAAACCTTTGTAACTTTTCTGAACATGAAGAATAGCTGTGACTGTAGTGTTGTGTGTCCATCCCTTTTAGCCCCACACACTTACAGTGACTACCTGAGTATTATGAGAAAATTTTGGTGTCTACTCAAACTTGAGCATCTCTGACACATGTCCAGCAATCTCTTAACTGTATTTAGACACCATTTACAGGGAAGTGACACTGGTGCCTCCAGTTGTGCTGGGTTTCCCCAAGGCAGCTGCAGTCACCTCCGAGGTACTGCCAGTTCAGCTCCACTCACTGCTGCTCTTGGCATCCCTTGGTTTAAGCTAACAGGGAAGGAAATTCCTGGACTGAGCACTCTTAACATGAGACCATGGCAATAGCAATGACCCTGTGGGGGAATCGGGACAGAAATAGGACTGGTCTTTGATTTACTCAAGCATTTTCAAGGAAGTTTCAAGACCTCTCCAGAAACAACTGGCCCGACAGAGGGGCTCGGAGGAGCTCTCCTGCCTCAGCAGGCAGTACAAAAATACCCAAACCTAGATTTCAGTAACACCCAAGAACACAATAGCATTAATTGGATGTTTTTCCAGAAACAAGAAATAGATATCTAAATCAACTGAAAGGAAATCATTACTGTGACACAACAGAAGTGGTGGACAATGTGAGTGCTCCCTGCAGAGATCACAGTCACCCCTCCGAGGTGGGTCCACGTGGGGCTGAGAGTCCCCAGGTGAAAAAAAGAACAGAAATGGACAGCACAGGACTCACCCAGCCATGACCACGTGTGTGTTGCAGCAGTGCTGGAGCTTTGTATCCACCTCAGACCTTGCAATGGCTCCTCTGGGCAGAGCTGCTGAGCAGCACAGCAGCCACACCAATCCAGGGTGAAGCCTACAACCCCCTCACTCAGGTGCAGGGACTTTGCTGGACCCACAGGAAATGAGCCAGGATTCTGATTTAAGATCAGCTGCACCTGCCTCGTACAAAATTGTCTCTGTGCAAAGCCTGTGGAGACCATCCTCAGTCCCTGAGGGGTCAGGTTTTAGCCTTCACAAAGGCTCCTTCATGGCAGGCGCCTGTTTCATCCTCCGGGATCACACAGCGGGTCCCCTGCTCTGGTGCAGTCTGCTGATGATTGTTATTCAGCTGGAGTTTGTTTCCCTTACACATGAGATTTGAGCATCCCCTCTCTGGATCCTCAGTGTCTCCATCCCCTGTTGCTGGCTGTGCTCCTGGCGTGAGGGGAGCCGGGGCCATGTCCCCAGGCCAGCTGTCCCCAGCTGTGGCGGCGTTTCCGAGGCCTCGGCCCTGGCTCTCCTCAGGGATGGACGGGCCCTTCTGAGGAAACACCCCGAGCCCAGCACACAGGCTGTGTTTCTGGTCCTGCCAGAGGCAGGATTTCACATCTAATAGAGAAAATATGCAATAAATGTTCAAAATAGAGCACCTGTTACTCAGAGCCCTTCACCTTTCCCAGCTCCCCTGGTTCCCCCACGCCCCAAGCCCAAGCCCACAGCAGCCTAGAAAGGAAGCAAAAGTTGTTTCTGGGCACAGAGAGGCTTCTCCTGAACGGCAAAAATAACAAATAGACCCCAAATGTCCCTGCATCTTGGTAGCAACAACATCAGATATTGTTGCCACTTCTATTTGACTGTGACTCTCGCTGCACTTGGTGTTTTCACTCTATCCCCACCTTCCCAAAACCCTGTTGGATTTTATTTTAACTAAAGTCTGTGTTTAGTTTTTTGACTGTGACACACAGTTTGGAAGTGTGGTCCGTATCCCTGAAAAACTCTGGGAAAAAACCTGCAATGCCCTTGTGTGCACACAGTCCTGTGTTGTCTGCACCTTTTCCTTCTGCTGGTGGTTAAGATGAGGGTGTGCACAGAAAAATGGGCACTTACTATGTATTTATCAAAGCCAAAAGGGAAAGAGGGTTTTAAATAATCAACCATCATACATGTTATTACTACATATATATATAGGTATAAAAATACAGAGCATTCACACAGAATCACAGAACATACATTTGCATTCTCATAATGCTTTAATCATTTCTGTTAGGCTTTTAATCCCCCAGTTTAAAAGGGGCCTCTGAAATTTAGTGTACAGATTCAGGAGAATCTATCAATCTCACATGGCAGGGCTGTAATTAAGAATGGCTGAGAGAGGCATATGAGCAGCAGGTCGGGTGGACCTTTCATTTGCAGATAAGATTTCCAAGTAAGTCATTCTTCCCTGATGTATATTATAAAATGCACTTTAATCGGTTTCAAACAAAACCTAGCCAGAGTTGTGCAATTTCTGAGACACAGGGAAATGAGTGAGGAGGAGTTCAAGGGTAACAGGAATTAAGAATACATGTTGAAAGGCTTTAGTTTCAGCATCATTTCTGTTTCAGTTGAGATTATTGCAACTTCCGCTGCGGGAGTATCTGGTTTATTATTCCAAAGAGAACCCAGAGGTCAGGAGAAAAGCCTTAGTTGCTACAGAGTGTTAGGTAGGAAGAATGAGAGTTAGGCTGTAGGTATTTCTACACAAGAGCTCATCTAATCTACATTTTGTGTTGGTGTGGATCAGGTGTAGTAGTTGTGGTGACCTCCTGTTGCCAAGGATGACAGATTTTCCAGAGAGTTTAATTAAAAAAGGGTAAGGAGTTGTGGGTCTGATAACATAATGACTACAGAGTTGATTTTGAAGGTATATTGGGTAAGGCTTACAAGACAAGGAAAAACTGGAGTCAGGTCATTTTACCAGTTCTTTTACAGTGTGTTAACAATTCACTTTTCCATCTGCTGTCTATTTGATAAAATGTAGATCCTGTTACAGCATGACTTTATAATTACTCGTTTATTTCCTATACCCAGCAGAGGAACAACTGCAGCAGTTTGCAGTGTGGTCCCTGCTCTGAGTGTTTCTTTGTCTCTGTAACTTCATCTCCGGCTTGGCAACATCTGCTGAGAGCAGACGCTGAGGATCCTTAGCGCTGCCAGAACTCAGGCCAGGAAGCATCGGAAACTCTTTCCGATCTGGTGGCTGGATTATTTCATGAAAGCCAGCAAATGCAGCCTGTGTGTGTGTGTGTGTCTGTGCCTGCCTAGGGGAGGGCTCCAATTACCTGAGATCCTCTGCAGATATTCCAGTGCCTCGTGGGGGAGTCTCATTTAGTATGCGGAATAAAATCAGAGTGGCACTGATCATATGATTTGAAGACTCAATCCCGAGGCAGCACTACTGAAAAGGGGAGGTGGAACTAAGACGTTCCGTTCAGACAGCGCGAGGCTGTGAGCAGCACACGAATTGCATTCAGCAGGCAGGAGCAGAGCTGTGGCATTGCTCTGGTAGATGTGGAGTCGGGAAATCACAGGAAAGCTTCATTTCTGGCCAGCCTGCATTTTGTGAGGATTAGTGGAGAACAGGAGATGCGCTGCTGCGTGTGAGTAAAAGGCGAAGGCAGTGATAGCGACAGAAGAGCGCTGTGGAACTGCTTTGATAAGCACCTGAAACAGCCCTCGGGAGTGAACTGTACCTCTGGAGAGTGCTGCTTCCCACTGACTGTCTGGGCAGTGTGATGAAAAGGATGCACATTCCGAGAAAGCATTTCACTGACAGCAGCGCAAACTAGAGGAGAACTTGTACCTGCATTACTGGCCTTTGGGAAAAATAATATAAGGAAGAATTCCCTGCCAGATCCTTTGTTTTTCACAAGTCCTCACAAGTCCTGCAGAGAGATTCTATAGTCCCCTCCTGAGGAAAACACCAACCAGAACTCAGAACACTGCAGACTTTCCAAAGAACAGGCATGGTACAAAATGTGATTTTGGTGTTTTTCCGCAGGCGACTCAGCCAAAGACCCGCTGTTGAGGAGCTAGAAAGAAGGAATATACTTAAACGTGAGTAATTTTTTTCCCTAAAGTATTTTATATGTGTTTGTTGAAATCAGTGATTGCATTTCCAGACCATATTATTTTTAAATAGACAAATTCATTCACTGAGATTATTTTCTGTACCTAAAAGTTTTAATTTTTCACAACGACTTGCAATTGAGAGCAAAAGAGAACAGTTCAGGTTCAGGCTTTCAAATAATTTTCATTCTGATTACACTGTTTTGGGTGTCCAAGATGGGAATACAATCCAAGTGTCACACAGTGCCATGAGGATTGGACTGGCATTTTTCAAGACATGGATTTTCAAGACAAACACTGAATACCACTGAGAATACAGTGGGAGGGGGAAGCATCCTTGCACAGGTGTGATTCTCCCAAGGTCCATTTGTTCTTGTCACTGGAGATCTTCCCAAAGACAAGTCAAAGATCAGTCTGAGACGTCAGAATTATAAAGGGGAAACTCCCAAGCCTGTTGCAGGCACTGCCACAGGGGAGTGTTCTCAGCATCTCTCAAATTCACAAGGCAAAACTTGCAACCCTTTTCCTAAAGGTTCTGACCAGGGGATCAAACAAGTGATGAACATAATCCCTTTCCTTAAAAGTGCTGGGAATCCTCTAAATTAGGGGAAGGTGAAAGGGGGCTTTGAAATTGTCTCCACTATGGGTCTGAGACACGAGAAAGGGGAAATCCATCTGCTACAGAGACTATTTAGTGTGGAAGGACAAACCCCAGAATGATGTGAACTATAGCTTCTCATTAAGCAAGCATAAAACATAAACCCACACAAATTTGTCATACAAGCAGTGCTGCCTATGCTGTTTAATTTATATCTAATCATGTGATTGTAGTTTACTAGGAAAGACATTACCTACATTGTGTTGTTAAAATTTAATGTCTCGGAACTTTCTTAGTGGCTTCTAGGGAAAAACCTTATGCTCTTGCCATTGAAGTTATTTGGAATTCCATTTCAATTTTAACACAAAGGGATTTCACAGACAACATATATTTAGCAGTATTTTCTCTACTCTTCCAATGCACACAGTAAAATGAGCTGTATTTAGCATGTGCACAGCTCGATAGGGAAAAGAAAACCCTCCTTGCAGGGTGAGTGGGTGAACTTGGCCAAACTTCACCTGTCATCCACCATGAGAGGCAGGCAAAAGCAGTAACCCAAGATTCTGACATACATGGGGCCAGATTTTCAAGAGTCAGTAACCAGGATCTCTGAAAATCTGTTTCTTTGGGTTTTTCCTGGCTAAGGAAAAGCTGATCTCTACTGAAAAAATCTGTTCCTTTATGTTAACTTTTTGAAGTGTGCTGGTTACATCCTTAATCTGGGTTAAACTGACCGGCTTTAATAATAAAAAAGTTTGAATACATTCATATAATGAGCTTAGAGAGAGATAAAGCAGAAAGAAGATAAAGCAGAATTAAAGATAGTTCCTGAATGCCAGCTAAACATACTGGTCTAGATTTGTACCTCATTTAAAAAGCTCCCAGCATGGAGTAAATTTATTGACTTCTGTTGAGTTGCTCAGGCTTTATACAGGTTCAGCTGGGATCAGAACCACTTCCATTTTATTTACCTCTGCCATTATATAAAAAGCTGAGTATCCTGTAAAGCTGTAGCAGTATAAATGCCCTTCAGTGAAATCACAACCTCCTCCAGGTGTAGTAAGGGTTTGTGCAGTTTTAAGTTGTACATTTCCCAACATCTTTGATGTTCATAATTTCTACTGCTAACAGTTTTTTTATGGACTCAGAATTCACATCTGGTAGAAAGAGAAGCACATTGCAAAGTACAACTACTGTTATTTTAAAGCAAATCTCAGCAAGATTTTAAAAAGTGATTTCTCATCTCCTTTAGGGAGATGTTTCTGAGATGAAAGTAATATGTAGAAAGCAAACTTAAAGCCAGCACTTTCTTACAATTTTGTTGATCTTCCAAGTCCTTTAACTATAGCAACACTGCTGGATTGCCACCAAACCTGAAAAGCAAATGAACTAAAATCACAGCCCAGGTGTCAGATGTGCCCCTCCTGTACTCAGCAGCAAGCTGACACTCACAGCCAGGAAGGCATCCCTTGAACCACACAATGCCTGCTTCATTCTGAAGCCAAGGAATTGCTTTAGTGTCACACAGAGCTGAGAGTTCCCTGAAGAACTGGCAGAGCACAGGATAAATTACAGCACTGCACAGGCCCCCTCAGAACTGGGAGCATCCCTCTGCTGAGACTTACAAAACCAGCCCTCAGTAATGAATGGATCTGAGTGGGCAGAATGATGGTGATGGGAAAAGCCTCTCTGGTTTGTCTGAGTAATAATGCCTGAGCTCTAGAATCCCTTGCCAGCATTTCATAACAAATCTTGGTTTATTCTTTTTTTTATACAAGAACAATTTCTTTTATTTCTTGGAGATGGAAATAAGCACTGAACCCGAGTGAATGTCTCACAGAAATGGGTCACTACACCTTTAGTATATTTGGAAAAGTATTTTTTGATCAGAAATGTGTATTTTTGGCTTTTCTTTGGGAATTAGAATCATAGCATCACAGAATGGTTTGCATTGGAAGGGACTTTAAAGATCATCTCATTCCAACCCCTGCCATGGGCAGGGACACCTTCCACTGTCCCAGGTTGCTCCAAGCCCTGTCCAACCTGGCCTTGAGCACTTCCAGGGATGGGGCAGCCACAGCTTCTCTGGGCAATTCTCTCACTGCACATCACATCACACCATTAAATGGCACTATGACACAGAAAATTATGTATTTTTAATTTTAAAAAATTACAAAAGGGGAATATCTCCTCTAAAAGGGGGGAATTAAAGCTGAATGAATAACTTCTTGCAGGTATCTCTATATCTAAGAATACCCTCTACTTTTTAAAGCCTGTTCTCTTTTTACACATTGCAGACTGAAATAGATGCTCATCCCTGACACAGCACTAATTTTAGCTGACCTGTTCTCTTTACATTTTGTGCCTTGCCATTGAACTGTAAGGTAGCACAATATAGCATTTTAAATGAATTTGATTTACATTTCTGCTATAGCCAGCTGTAGCTATGCACTACTATTTTAAATAGATATGATTGCATTTCAGCGTAATCTAATGAGTGCAAAAATCAGGGAGAAGAATGCTTCATTGTTAAAAAAAAATCATCTTGGAAATCCATCTGCAGTGCTGGTGGCTTTTTGAGGCATAGTAGAAATCACGTGTGTGCTTTAACACTGGAAATATCTAATGCAAGTGGTATAATAAACCTCAGAGTAGTACCTAGAGAATCCCAGCACGGTTAAACCTTTTTTCTCTGCTCTGCAGCTTTGTTCAGGTCATGGGCTCATGCCTTAATTTAGCAGCAGATAGTACTGGGAATAGAAACGCCATTAACTCGTTTCCTAAGGCAGGGGATCTATTTCACACAGTGTTACAGCACTCCAGTCTATTTTTAGAGCCGCTGTGTAGGAGTTCTCACGGCTTGAATGTTAATAGGCACAACACACAAAGAGGAGCTGGCTCGGGTTAGAGCAGAGCTCTGCAGAGGAACCCCCGGCAGGAGGAAGAGCTCTGGTGTCGGGAGCAGCAGGGGAGGCAAAGGTGCAGGACAGAGCCGGGTGCTGCAGCACTGCCTGCCTGGAGTGATGAGCCTGACACAAGGGAGAGAGGACAGAACGTGCCCTCCCTGCAGCTGCAATGATCTCCTCAGCATCCCACAGCAATGAATGGCTCCAGCAATGTGGAGTAAAAAAGGATGATTAATCAACTGTGGAGTATTTTGATTTTCCTTCTAAAGTTTATGCAAGTGGAGAGTTGGTGTGGCCGCTGTTGTTTTATTAAATCCCCTTGGAGTTGAGAGCACAGGAAGAGCTGGCATTGGCAGCAGCACGCTGTCCTCACAGAGAGGTAACTGTGTTCTAACCCAGACCAGAGATGCACTGAATTACCAAAACACACAGCCACGAGCTACTCATTTTTCTCTGCTCATTATTGCCTGGAACTTGGGAAAACACCAAACTTCCTCATGAGGAAAGTCATCTTTTTTTTTGTATTCTCCGCAGAACGAAATGATCAAACGGAACAGGAAGAGAGAAGGGAAATCAAACAGAGACTGACAAGAAAGGTAAAATCTTGCAATACCTGTTATATGCTCTAGAAATTTAGCACAGTTACTATAATATCAGCCAGCCATAGAGGTCATTATTACACAGACCTCCCTTAATATGTATCCTCCTCAGCAGTGTCTCATAGTAGTGTCTAGTAATGTGAATTATAAACATACCCATCTTATCTCAGCTACATGAGATTTAGTAGAATATGAATTATAAACTGTTAGTTAGAAAATGGGTATTTGTTTTTACACACTGCATATTTGCCAACTCCATTGCTAGAAAAGGACTATTTCATTCTTTGTGGCAGAGCTGACTTCCTGCTGAGCACCAGGTCTGCTCCTGTAGTACACTTCTTTTTGCACTTAAAATATTCTCAGGATTAGAACTAGATCTTGTTGTTCTGTTCCTAGAAATCCCTACTGGAATTACAGACCAAATATGCTGAAAACTTGTTAAAGCCAGACTGAAATTCTTACAATGGGTCTCACCATGAGAATCTCACACAGACCATCTGCCTCTGCCTGTAGTAGAACTCCCCACAGCATCCAGAATCATACAGAGATCACAGCAAATCCATCATGATCCCTTCACATTTTGCAAATGCATTCTACCAGTATCTGGGTTAAAGTATTTTCTTCTTTTGTCCATTATAAAAGCACTGTGCTGTCAACCACAACCCTGTTTAAACCATCATTACACTTCTAGCAGTCCTCTGAATGATTAAATATTTCCCTGCACTTTCCAAGGAATGGATGGTTTCCCATATGCATAAATGCACACTATGCTAAGATGAAAAGCAGAAAATATTGCATTTTTTACTGATATGTTTGTTATTAACCCTGGTTTTATTTCACAAAACTTCTGAATGCAGCTTAATCAGAGACCTACCGTGGATGAACTGAGAGACAGAAAGATCCTGATTCGATTCAGTGATTATGTGGAAGTGGCAAAAGCACAGGACTATGACAGGAGAGCAGACAAACCATGGACACGGCTGTCAGCAGCAGACAAGGTACTGACAGGACCCCAGGCACAAAGTTTTGCTTTCTCCCTGCTTTGTCTACATCACATTCTGAACAGACACTGAACCTCTGGAACATTTGATCTCTGTACATGTTGCCATGATTTTATAAGCTGAAATCACACCAATGTCATAAAAAATGCTATTTATAAAAATGCCTATAAGCCTGTAAAGGCTTCTACCCACCAACCCAAAAAGGGGGATACAATCATTTGAGCTTCAGCTCAAAACCATTTACAGCCAACATCAACATTTCCAGCCAGTATTAACATTTATTCTCAGACTGGAAGTTTTATCCCAAACATGCAAATATTTCCTCTCCTGTTTCCTATCAATGCTGAAGGAGTCACTTGACCCACATTCTCACGAGCATAAACACTCATTTGGTCCCATCACATACCTGCCACGTAGCTGATTTACATCCCAATTTCATGTCACATTTGGATGCTTGAGCAGTGAGAATAGTTCAGCATGATTACATCTACAACTGCTCAAAAAGTTGGGAAGGTTCAGGGCTGCAGGAAGCAGGAGGAGCAGGGAGCTGGGACAATTCCTGGCAAAATGGCAAACACAGAATCATTACTGATGGCTTTGTTCTGAATGTGGAGATCAAACACTTTGATCTCCATCCCAGTGGCTCCCCAGTAGGTGACAAATGGGTTTAGAGGACTCATATGGAAAAGGAACAGAGCACTTCTACTCCAGCAGCTGTTTTCCCAAGCTCACTAAAATGGTGAATAGGCTATTCCATAGTAATCAATGGAATACTGATTTTGTATTTTCCTTGTATATGCTCAGCTTTTATTAAAGTCAGACTTTTCCTCATTTTACTGTTTCAATGTTAATGTTTCAATTAACAAGGCAGGTTTATAAGCAAAAGGAAAGTGACAGTTCAAGTGAACATGCTGGTGGCACACATCAGGAAGTCAGGGTCAGAGCTGGACCTGTGCACTTGGGATTGAAAAATGGATCAATTTCTTGGCAACTTCTCTCAATCTTTAATAAATTTTAACTGGAATCTTATTAAATGTGAGACAACAAGCCCTGAGGTGTTATTCTGTCAGAATTGCTTCTAGACAGCAGTGACCCTGTCAGCAATCAATAACTAATGAGAAGTATTGTGTCACCAATCCATAAAACTCAAATATTCAGCATTTCTACCAGCACAATGGGCTCTGCTGTACCCAACACCTGGTATTTCTACTTCAGGAAACTGTTCTTCTCTGCAGTATTGGAACTTTGCAATGCTCACAAATACAAAATTATTTATTAATGTTGTTCTGTTTTCAATTCCTAGGCAGCAATTCGGAAAGAGCTGAATGAGTACAAAAGTAATGAAATGGAGGTACACGCATCGAGCAAACATTTGACAAGGTCAGTGCTCCAGATATTTATTTCCCTTGCCTGCTACAAACACTCTGCTTGAGTCTTGAACCTGTGGATTTTGCTCTTACATGCTGGATGTGGGACAAGAATATGCAAAGGGAGCTTTATTTTGAAAGAAAATGGAAGCATTTCTCTTCCTGTTCAGTGATTTTTGGGGGCTTTCATTAGCACATACCGAGAAGCCTGCAGACCCTCTCCAGAGCATCCTTCAGCTGGCATTCCTTGCACCAAAGATTCAAAGATAGGACAAAAAATAAACAATATAATGTAGAAAACAATATGATTTTTTAAAGTAGAACTTAATACACTGTATAGAGATCTCTGTGTTAAATGTACTTGAGTCTGCAACCTTTTTAATCTGAAACAGAGAGATACACTCCCTCACTGAAGATACCTGGGGAGCTGAAGTAGATGATGATGATGATAGATTTGGAAATTTGTTCAGGATATTAGGAGTAAACAGGCTTACACTGTACAATTAGTGCTAAGCCATTAAAAATGATTGGGACTTTAATTATGTATCTCAGCCAAAAGAACAAGCCTTTTTATTCCAGCCTCACAAGACTATCAAACATTTCACCAACAGCATCTCCTCACAGTTCATGTGCCAACATTGTTTAACTCTCACAAAAGAACAAGATCACTGCACAATAAAGAATATTGCTGCCAATGACAAATTGTGGCTTTATTTACTAAAAGAAAAAAACCCAAATGAACTCCACACCTGTATTTGCATGTGCACTCCCAAATAAATATAAAAAAGGTACACTGGGCCCTGAGGACTGTACCTGCACTGCAGTCATGGCACAGGGATGGAAATTTGCTGAGGAAAATGAAGCCTTAGGAGTTGCTAATATTCTTCAATAGTGTTACTGTACCTTTAAACAGAATGAATAGTTTTGTGGGCTTTTAACAATTTTGCTAATTTAACATAAAAATCAAAAATTAATTGAATTTTATTTCAAAGCGGTTTGAAAAATCTCTCTCTTTTCTTCTAGATTTCACAGGCCATAGAAATTTTCTTCTGAGAAGAATCTGTCTTTACTTTTTGATATTGCTGCTGAACACACATCAGGGAATACTTGAGTCTTTCCCTAAGGTTCAGTGCAGGCTCCCTTGACGTTGATGTGCCAGAAGGACTCTGCAGCTGAGCTCTCTCAGCACTGGGGCCAGACAGCACGGCCAGGGCTCTGCAGTCAGAAGGACGCTGGCCTGGGGGTGGGACAAGCTGCTGAAAAAGACTGAAGCAAAGCTACTTGAAAGAGCCTCCTCCTCTCCTTTCAGCCCTGTTGGGAACTGGTTTGCAGCCTACCTTGGAAAAGGAGATGTGCATGTACAGGCTTTACCATTCCAAGGCCTCTGACATAAACGGACATGACACTGTCATCCAGTATTATGTTGACAAGACATTTGGAACTTACCACAATTAGTTTGTAAAACACCTAAGTTCATGTTCTAAAAACTAATTTAATGTATTATAATTTCATTCTTTTTTATATACTGTCTAACAGAATCACAGCTGCAAGCATTTTTGATTCCTGTTACTTTTGTTCTTTAATTAAATGACTACTTATTGCAGGAAATGAACATGTTTCCTAAAGCTCTTTTGTTCCCAGGGATAGTTGGGAAGGGAAGAGATTTTAATTATTATGCACCAAACCATTTTACTTCTTCATCAACTTCTGCAAAAGGATGATCTCAACTAAGGTTTTCCATCCTGTGGAATAGCATAACCTGATTGTCATTCTGCACCAATGACAGTTTGGTTCATTGTTATCCAAAATTACTAAATTGGACAACCCCAGGTAGAAATGTAACAATGTACTGTGATGTTTAGCAAACAAATGACTTTAATGCTTTCTTGACAGTAAGAAGGAAAAAGTTACTAAATGCTAATAACAAAGGAAATAGAACTGGTTGAGAAAAAATGTAAAGCCAGACATTTTAATAATGCCTGACAGGGAAAAGCACCTGAGAATTTATTCAATACTACTAAAAAAAATACTTGTGAGAAAAATGATACCCTGATAGCTGGAAACCACACCTGATGAGACAAGAACAAAATGGGGAATACACTCACAAGACAAACATTTCTCTGCAAGACTCTCAAGTGCTATCATTCCAGGGAGTCATTCCATGTTAAAAACTTGAAAAAAAGGCATTTTTGGTCTTGTAGCTTCATTGAGATGATCTCCATGAAGTGTGAAAATAATAAAATGCAGTCTGTAAAAGTGTTTGTATAGACTACTGCTGAATGGCTGAGGAGGGGAACAGTCCCTGTGCCAGGTCTGTGCTCAGGGTGGGGATGGAACCACAGGAACACGGAGCTGCCTGTGCAGAAACTGCATGGAAGGTAAGAACACCCAGAGCAACACTCAAATCTGTGCCAGGGAGTGCAGTGGGAGAAGGAACTAAGGACTTCTGGGAGAGGGGGCACCAACATTTTAATGTTTGACTTATTTGACTATCAGCTGAAGACTTGAATGACCCAATCACTTGATGCAAAGTTGTATTTTTTTCCTCTTTATTGCAATTTTTTAACTTGCTGGCTTTTCACAGAAATACGTAACATTATAACTGGCCTTTTAACATACAAATATTTATAATTTTAATTTTTTTATTATTAAATTAGTATTAATTCTTAACAACAATATAATGATAGTCCAGATGCATTATACAAAAAGGCTAAACAGAAAGGAGAGCAAAGTTTCTTCAGCAGAAGAAGCATTTTTAGTGTGAGAGGAGCAGATGACTCACTGTTAACTACAAACTAAACTTGGCTAATAATCCATGCAAAGTAACATTCCTATTTAGCAGGGATGCACACTTCCACTGGTAATAAATGCTATATAAAACACAATAAAAAGTCATAAAAAGAAAAATATTTTAAGGGTAGCTTAGAGCAGCCTTTAAAAACTAAACCATACCCCCCCCCCGAGCTGTACCACTGTACAACTGAACCCTGGTGTGGCTGTGCAGTGACTCCCTCTGGCCTTCTCTCTGCTCCTTCCAGCAGCACCAGCCCAGGCTCTGCTCTGCCCTGGGGAGACACAACTTGTGAGCTCTGCAGAGCCCCTGCAGCCCAGAACTGAGCCCTGCCTGCCTGGGGGGAGGCTCTGGGGCTGCTGGACCCTGCACACGCTCCCTGGGCCACGGGCTGAGCTCAGTTCCTGCTGCACCTTGGGATCGCCCCTCGCTGAGCTCAGGGAGGCTGTTCTTGGGCAGCTTCTTCCCAGTGGAAAAGAGAAACAGGCTTGCAGTGCATAATTCCTATCACTAACTAAAAACAAGGCAGTTGCCTTATTTTTCCAACATGCCCTCATTGTAAGAAAAGAATTTGTGCCTTACAGGACACTTTTAAAAACCCCGTAGTTAAAAGTTCTGTTTCATACACATAAAATTCAGAGCAGTGGAAAGTTTGACATCTCATGGGGTCCATCTAGTGGAGATCACAGTGAGCACAGGCTCAAAAAAACCCCAAACCACACAAAAACCAGAGGCTTAGGAAACACTCATCCACTTATGCAAATGGGATGAGTGGGCCAAATTATTTACTGGAAATTTCAATTTAATCATTTCCAGACACAACACAGCCTTGTGGTTTTAAAATTCTTACACAGAATACTGGCACAGCTTTATCTCACTGATGTGCAACTGGATATGACTGATTTAAAGCAAAATAGCAATGACATAATGTAAAAAAAAAAACAACCCAAAAGACAATATATAATATTCTTGGCTTGTTTAATACAACTATTTGCAACGCAGCTCAAACACAAATGTTTAGTGTTTTCTTTTAGAAACTCCTACTGAAGTCTAACACTGTCACAGACAAACAGGACTGAGATTAAACCAGGTGATTTGATCCCTAAATAAATTCTGACTGCATTCTGGATCAGACAAAATGGGTTTTCTGTACATACAGACCCAGAACATAAATTCAAAGTGAAACTCAAAGTGATTTCTCTGAAAGTCAGTTAAGTAACCTATAAAAATTGTTAAAGACTTATTTAAAAGTAGCATGAGCTAAAAATAAAATTTTTATTATATTTTACCAGGCTCAGTAAAATAATTCCAAATCTCACAGGTAAGTGAAGAAGTCTTATCCCCACAGATTTTAATATTATTAAGGAAAATATGCTTTCATCACTATAGTTTTGTTGAGTGTGGGGAAAAAAAAAAGATAAAAAGTTGTCAAGTTTTCCATTACAGAAGATGTTTAGATTCACCTCAAATTTCAGGAAGGAATCTGAAAAATGACTTCAGAATTCTGCCTTTGACTGGAACAAGGTCTGCAGTCCTCTGCGAACATTACACAGCTCCTCTTCTTGCTGTACAAAAGCATCACAGTTATCACTCAGACTTTTGAAAAAAGCAGATTTTATTTAATGTATTGTAATCCTGGTGCACTGTACATGCTGCTTTTAACATACCAAAAATGATACTTTTCTTTTCCCCATCAACATTCTACATGTCAAGACTCAGAACTAAACCAGTCCATTCACATCTCCCTGTGGCTTCTACAACCCAGGTAAGGTTTGAAGTGTAACCTGTCAGTGACATCTGCATTCTGACTTATTTTTATTTTTAACAGAGCACTAGAAATGAACATTTTAGTAATTTAGTGTTCAAACAGCAAGAAATAAATAAAAATGAGGACAAGATAACTTTATTTACCATTTCTTTTAGAAATTTCTCTTGCAGTCCTTTTATGTCTTCTTTCATCAGATGCATCTACAAAAAGATACTGAAAGCATCTCCTCTGCTCACAACTGCTAAGACATTTTCAAGCAAACAATTACACCCTTAAATCTTTTATAACCAAGAGACACAGATGCACATGCATCCCCCTGCCTGTGGAAAGGGATGTGTGTTTTAAATTTGTTCTTTCCTGGATGAGAAACACCAATAAACAAAGGCACAGAATCCAGAATAAATCCTTATAACTGCACACACCTTGTAATGGGTGAAATCTAGGCCTAACCACTGAATATTGTTAAATTTTATGACAATGAAAAACTACAAAAAAGATTTATGTATCATTAACCCAATGCTGAGGATAAAGTCTCCAGAAAAAATGTCAATATTGATATCTGCTGGTGCAATTGAAGAATCATTAAAAGGAGCAAAAGAAAAGTTCACCATACCTCTGAAGTGAAAACATTTTCTTCATAGTCAACAGAATGGTAGATATTCTTTTCAAATGAAGCTTTAAGAATCTGAATTCTAAAGAAATAAAGGCAGTTCAAACAACTTTGCTATGTATGAACATCCTACACAGACCCCAAATACATCCCATGGTTTGCAGTCTATTTGTATTTAAAGCATGGATAAATATCACCATCATTGTTACTGCTGGAGTAGTCCCTCAGGCATGTGGAGAAATTCAGCTGGAGAACAATTATATTTTTCCTGTAACATTTTAATCTCATTTTCTCATCTCATCAACCATCTCTCTTTTATGGAAGAAATTGCAGAGAGAAGAGCAGTTGGCCTGACTGGTCCCTCAAATGAACAGAACACAAATCTCATCCCAGGATTAATGAAGCTACTGACCTCTGTTGCTCATTTTTCATGTATGTACTGTAAGTTTGTGAATGTTTTTTCCAAAAGGTCTGGAAAGAAAAATATTAAGAGATGCTAATCATTAAGAACTGATTTTCCAAACTAAAACTGACTAATATCTAATATGAACAAAAACCCTACAAACAGAGACTCAGCACAGAAGGGGCAAGAGTTACAAAGACCCCACAGAGTTGACAAAAACCCAACCCATTAAAGACCCAAACCCATTAAACAACTACAAACCCTATTTGTAGTAGTTGATTGTAGGAGGAAAACATACAGGAATTCATATAGGGGATACATGAAGGAAAAACATGGAGTGACCTTGGAATTCTGAGAGCATCCTANTGACAAAAACCCAACCCATTAAAGTATTTGTAGTAGTTGATTGCAGGAGGAAAACAAATAGGAATTCATATAGGGGATACACAGAGGAAAAACATGGAGTGACCACACCTCAAATACATTATTTAAAACTTGACCCAACTTGAAGCAAAATAAGGGCTTTGACAATCAAAATTAATGATCTAAAGTTAAAGATTATATGAATAAACCATGGATTCCATAAGAATTCACTTTTCCCCATGATCAAGCAATTAAAACACTTACTGAGAATTCTTTTTCCATGATTTTCAGGGACTGAGAATCCTTTTCAAAATTCTCAAGTTCCTCGACGAGAGTAAAATGAAATTTCTCCAGCTGCCTCACCCTACGAAAGTAAAACAGGTTACTTGTAGAAGGCATTCACTGCATTTTCAGGATGTTTTAAAGGGAAACTTTCATTACTGACCTGCACTCATGGAGTTGGTAGTTCATTGTTGCCAAGTGCTGATGGGCAGCCCTCAGTGTTTGCTTATGGAAATGATCCATCTTCCGGGAGCGGTTCTGTGAGCACGTTTGAACAGGAAATTCAGATTATTTGCAATATGTTTAGTACTGTAATTGCTTCATATCACAGCAAAACCCCTCTTTAAAAATCTAACTGTATGGTGCAAGCCAAGCTGTCACCCCTGTGCAGATGTACCCCCCCACTGATACTGTGCATGAAGGGCCTTGCCTCAATTTTCTTGGTAAATTCTTTCTGGAGCTTCTGGCAAATGCTGAGAGTTGAGCAACCAGGTTCCCAGAATTCCCCATCCAAACCAGACAGGTCATTTACAGACTGAGTGGATATACTTTCAGACACTGAGGGAAGTACAGAAAGATTATGTCAAATTCAGCATTATAAAGTCCCCTATTTGAAGTTAGCATAGCTTTTGTTAGATATAAATTGATGTCACCAATTAGAAGCTGTAACCAGCTTCTATTTTCATATCAATTTTCTGACCTTTTATATGGATAGAGTCTCTAAATATTTTGCACTATTTCTTTTCTTTGACATGTAAAATGCCTTTTTAATGGATATTTTATTTCCTTGTTAAAACTTTAATTTGTCACATTATTTTAAAATTTTGCACAACTACACTCAACTGTCAGTCCATGACCAACCTCTGTAAGTAGCAGCATTATCTGCTTTAAATAATTTTCTGGGCTGTAAATGTATTCTTCTCCTTCCTTTCTTTTCCTCCTCTTTGCTTGTTTCTGCTTCATCAGAGCTGCCTCCTGTGTCACTGTGATAAGTTCTTTTGAGGAATGTCTGTACACTTGGTCCTTCAATAAACATGAAAACAATGCTGAATTTTAGGGTTATTTAGAACAATGAGATGGGAGGATAAAGAAGACTTTAGGATGCAAACTCTAGGAAGGTGCATCTTGGCTTTAAGACACAAGAACTATATAAAAATTAATAATCATTACACTTACAGCACGTTCAACTGAGCTCTGACTAATGATGGTTCCTGGTAATACCATTATCCCCATTTTTTCCCCACTATCAGTGGGAATGCCTCTCTAACTCTTTCTTTGGAGCACAACTAACTCTTTACTACAGCTGTGTTTTGGAGCCTGATTTTCAGTGTTTTTAGGGATCATTAGACCAACAGAGAAAATAAGCGAGTAAAAATGGAATAATACTGAAAATATGTAAAAGACAACAAGATTAAAAAACTTTGCCTGTATTTTTATGCCAAATAAAACAATTTTCTTAATCTTTATGGAGACACATAGAAAGTCTTTTGCTTTAAATTAAATGTTTGTACCTGACTCATTTAGGGGGGCATAAGGTTCTTTAATCCAAGACTGTACTCTACTCCCAGTGGAAGCACACAGTGGAGATGGTGGTACACAATCCTAGAAAAAAAAACTTACTGATTGATTAGCTGCAAAATTAAATTGCTTTTAGAAGTCTCCATCAGAAACTTACATTTATGTTGTGAAAAATCATTTACTTTTTACTGAAAACCAATAAGAAAATACTTACTCCCTGTTATTTTTTAAAATACGAATTATAACTGATCTTGTTGGGATACAATTCTTTCATTGTATCTGGATGATAAACAATCCTTTAATTTATCTCTAATATTTAAAAACTATTAAACTCTAATATTTAACTACTAGCAGGCCCCAAGTAGACCTGTGTTTAATATTGAGATGCATTTCCCTTAAACTTTACCACCTGTAAAGCAGATAAAATAGATGCCAAGCTGCAGCTCTCTTCTGGAGAGCAAGGAATGGCCTAACTCACCTCTTTCCTTTTAGTGATAGGTTTAGTGGTGTCCTGGAGTTTGCCTTTAACAGAAAGAGTGTCTGAAAAGCAAGACTGGGCACTTGAGTCTTCATTGTGATTCCCTGTTTCCAGCACAGCTCCCTTGGCACGTTTTCCACTGTCAGTTTTATAAGTTGTTAAGCTCAGCTACACATAAAGAAAAGAATCATTATTGAAAGGAGGTGTCCCTTAAACCTCACCACCTGTAAGGTATTTAAAACAAAGAGCTGCAGGTCTCTTCTGGAGAGCAAACAATTTAATAACATACCTCTTCCTTATTTTCAGGGAGAGGTTTAGTGATATCCTGCAGTTTTCCTTTAACAGAAAATGTGTCCGAAAAGCAATGTTGGAAATTTGAATCTTCATTATTATTACAGGTTTCTGATACAGCTCCCTTGGAATTTTTTCCACTGACAGTTTTATATGTTGTCAAGCTGAGCTACACATGAACAAAAAACCCAAACATTATTGAAAGGAGATGTAGAGAAGCACAAACAGTTGCAGCTGAATGGAACAATTTGAGTGAAAACAACTCCAGACAAATGTTAATGTTCTTACCAAAGATGCTTCAGTTAAAATTGGTGAGAAACTTTTCTTTCCAAATGTCAACTTTGCAACTGTTGCCTCAGGGGACTGACTTACACCTAGACTTTGCATACTCT
This sequence comes from Climacteris rufus, assembly GCA_013398175.1. Lineage (NCBI taxonomy): Eukaryota > Metazoa > Chordata > Aves > Passeriformes > Climacteridae > Climacteris > Climacteris rufus. The sequence continues at coordinate 938,261 of VZRZ01007867.1, read as the reverse complement.
TATTTTGTGGACAGAAATTACTGGGAGAGAGTCCTTTCTCAGAGTTTAACATTTCCCTGTCTTCTGGTGTTGACTCCTGAAGACCAAGTGATCTTTCACTGGAAATCTGCTCTGGACTAACATCTCCTGACATTCCCTCAGCACCTAGAAAACAGTTCCTTCAGTGTCAGCACCAGCAATGGAAGTTCAACAAGGGAAGGCAAAGCCCCACACTGCTCCCTGTTCCAACCCCAGCAATGTGCAAGTCTCAGATGAGTGGGATTTTACTTTAGGTGTTGGCACAGGACTTGCCACACTTCCCTTTTCTCCCTCTCCCACTGTTTCAGCAGTAGCAGATTTGCTCCAACACTTCCATAATGTGTTTCTATATCACACTGATGTCATATAACTGCACCAACCTAGAGAAGTGGTAGTGACATATTAATACACTTCCCTAAATTATGTGGAACACCCAGAATTATGGGATATCTCTTATTTTAGAAGCATGAAATAAATGTCAAATTGTACTGTTATGATAACCCTCATTAAACCTCCACCTTTTGATTGAGTATTGTTAGAAATGAAAAGTGGAAATACCTACATCTCATTGTCTCAAGAGATGCAGGGCTCTCAAATGAAGGCATTTCCACTTCCTTTTGTTCTGCAGAATTCCTGGATTTGCCAAGTGCTTTCTGCACATGGGGATCCACTCTCTTTGGCTCCACAGATGCAGTCTGCAGTACCTTTTGCTGCTTATAATTCTTGCTGGCCCCATTCATGTGTTTCTATTAAAATACAGAAGTTATATATAAACATTTTTGTAACCATAGGGAAGTGTACATAAAAGCTGATAAAGAGATACATAGATATATGATCTATATGTACCATTGATCGAGCAGCAGGACCATCATTAGAAATACTGAAATCCATAAGCAGATCAGGTGTTCTAACATCAATAACATTGAATTTCTTTAACTCATCACAAATTTCTTTTCTTATGAACTACTTAATTACTGGAGGCAATTACTGATGCTCCAGGATTTAAGAAAGGAAGTTTATAAACCTTTCCATATATATTGACATTATGTTAGAAGAATGAAAATGTTTTAGCAACCAATGTTCATCTACTAAAAATCCTATTTGGACATTCAGCAAATGTATTGACATATCCTCTATCAAGTCAGCATTTTCTGTTGTACACAGAACAGGCCCAGCATCACATCAACTCAAAGAACAAAATTTGGCTCACTAAATCCTCCCATTTAATAGACATTTTGAAAATATTGTCAATTTTTTAAACACAGCACACAGTTGTTCTTTGCAGCAGAATGAATTTCATAATAGAAACTAAAAATCTATTATGACTAAGAAGATTATTTAGGACTGATGATCTTACCAGCTCAATACTCATCACTAAAGAAAGACCAACACTAAAAATAATAAAATCAACTTCAAGTTGCTCATGTTGGGCACTTAAAATTCAGGAGTATCAAGTACAAAGCAGAGCAGAGTTTACTTTGGAAAACATGGCAGGAATGGATTTTTAATAATGAAGTGGAACTGTATACCTGTATTTTTGATTTCTCCTTCTTAGGAGTGCATGTTGGGATTTTTTCTTCAATCTCTGACTCAGAACTGGAAAGTTCTTTGTAATTTTTTGTTCCTGCTGCTCTCCGAGGCAGCTTTTTTCTGCTGGATTTTACTATCATTTCATCAGTTCTTGAATTCTGTGGTTTACATTTGCTTGTCTTTGGAAGAATAAAACCATCTTCAGTTTACAAGAATGATTAATAAATACATAAGAAAAAATGGCAGATAACTTAAACAGGGTTTAATTTCTTGAAATCCATTATTTCAAAACAACTACAAAAGTTTAACTTTACCAAAGTAAGTCAAATCATCAGTCTACTAATAAAAGCATCAATGTGCAAAAATCATTCTAACTCATAGCTACTATTATGCCTGAAATACCAGCTAAATATTACATAAAAAGCATAGAACACCTGAAAAGAATAAACTGTATTTAACAAATTATCTGGGAGAAATGTCACATATTTATGAAAAACTATTTTAAAACAGTTTCTGGGGGAGCTAAGAGATTTTGAAACTATATTAAAATTCTAGTTGCAAATTTACATTTACCTTTTTCTTATCTGCATTTTTGCCTTTAGGTTTATCCACGTGGAAAGCAGGTTCAGAGAATGTATCTGCTGCTACAATATGAGAAGTTTGAAAAATCAGGAAAATATTCTAATATTTGACATTAGTTTTACTGTAAAATAACAATCACTTTCATGCCCACAAATTTATTGATTCAATAACTGCTTTCAGCCCATTATTAAAAAAAAATTAAAAATTGATAACAACTTCTATCTGTCCCATCCTCCAAGAGTTTTCTACATTAAAATACAGACTGTATGTAAATTGACCTTTAGAAATGATTAGGACTAATTTGAAAATTCCTTATGCTTGGAAACAAGACAACAAAATAAATGGTATCTGCAACACAGCACATGTCATGCTGTGCACTTACAGCTAAGGACAAACTTATTGCAGCATTCTTCAGAAATATGAAAAAAAGTCTCTTACTTTTGTCTGTGCTTATTGGTTTCCCTAATTTTTTATTTCTACTGTAATCAATTATCTGGGCTTTGGGTTTTCTCTTGGATTCCTGTAGCCAACTAATCTCTGTCTTGCTGTCATCCCCTCTGTTTTCTGTGTCTGAGTCACTAAAGAGATGCTTCTTGTCTTGATTGTTTCTAGTCTACAAAACCCAAAAAAGTTATTGGTTTATTTTTATATATAGTCTGCTTACATAATTGGTATTTAAGGGCAGGAAGACAAGTTATACTGATCCATAGAAATCTGAGCCTTACCTTTTTTCCTCCTTTCACTTCAGTCCTGGGTTTATTGATGTTTGTGCTCCTTAATTAGAAAAATTAAAACCACCTTTAAATGATACACTTAAAAATAGTTTTAAAACTTTCTACTATTCATGTGATATATGGATTAAGGATTCAAACAAATGTACCTACTTTTGTTTTCACATTATTTTGGAATTACCTGTCCACCCTACACCCCAAAGGTTCTGCTTATTTCCCAATGATCAATAAGAGCACTCAGTAACAACACATCCCTTTTGTTAATGACCATTAATAGGAAAACATCCCCCTCTATTCAGGGGTTTGTATCCCTGTAGTATTCCATGAGAACTGTTTTCTTCATGAAACATATTATTTCCTTTTTATCACCTTCCCAGAGGAAAACCATGAAACAGCCTAGGAGAACACAGCAATGTTTCTTGCTTGAAAAAAAACAACACAGCCCAGATATTATTGTCATGCACACACATGCCCCAGAATTTTTTAACAGATCCTGGAGAGTGCAGACTGTACTGGGAGAATCAGCAGAAAAGGACACAAGAGAACATCCTACCCTTTCTTGTTTGTCTCTGTATGAACACTCAGTTCAGTAACATGCAATTCTTGGATCTAAAATGTAAATAGAGAAGAAACAAATGAATTGTTACAGATTCTGAACAAAATTAAACAGGCCACCAGACAATAACTGCTAAGGATTTTTTTCCTCAGTTATTATACTCAGCAATTAATGGTCATTAATTTCTATCTTAGAATTTATTTAGCAGAGCTGACAGTTAAAACCAACAGCAACTGACTGAAGCTTTCAGTGTCTCAAACCAATACAAGAGTTCCCAGCTGCTTCACCACCTTCCCCAATTCACCAGGCTCCTCTGAGCCACAAGAAGCAAAACAATCTTTTATCATCAATACATTTTCTTTTTGCTCAAACATCTGGACAAAGATGTCTTTAAAAGGGGGTTTGGAATAATGTTTTCAGGATGATAGGATAATTTAAAACAATGATACACCTAACAAACTGTTTAATTCTTAATTGAGGAAGAACATCATAATAGGTGAAGTGGTCAGAATCTTAAGACAGAGAATATTGTTAAACATTTGAGAGTGCTGGAGGTATTTCCATGAAAAACTATTTCCCCCACTAAGTTCACTGATATAATTTGAATTTTCAGCTCTTAACTATACTTTCAGTGGACAAAATTTGACTGATTTTGTTTCTATTCTACTCATAAAATAAAAGTTTCAGTGAAGTTCTTACTCCAAGCTTTATTGTAGGCTCATCAAACCCACTGATGTTAAAGTTGTAGACATCATCCCTGTCAAACAGACACAGAGATCAATTTTGTGAGTAAATTAATAAACATTTCAGAGAGTCAGGTATGGGTAATCAGAAATTGTGTTTGAAAATGTTGTAACTACTTACAGAACACGACCAGCAGTTATATTAAGAAAAGAAGTGCTTTTCAGAGTCCTGTCCTGAACTTCTTCCTATACATAAATGAAAAGTTATCTCCTATGTCAAGTTTGGACTGTGCATTCACAGACACTGACATCTCAAAAAGCAAATTCTTCATCATGAAGATTAGCAACTTATTAGCAATCATGTTGATTAGCAACTGTTCAATATTGCAAAATGTATATGCAGTCAATGCATAATTAATATCTAACATTCAATAGTATTTGTGAGCTTTCCCTTTACACCTATTGACTACCACCATAAATGTACACAGAGCTGCTATGAGAACAATTCCAACAAAAGCACTGATGTGTTACCTTGGAGATCCAGGATTTATTTAAGTGTGTCCTAAAAATAAAGACACATTTTGTTAAATGCTAATTAGAATATATGCATTAGATTACTGCCCATTGAAATAAAATCCTTATCAAACCCAGCAAAATTACTCACACATTTAAATCCAACATGAATTAAAATATTAAAAAGATTAAAAGAGCTCAGCCCCTTTCATTTATCAGCATTCCCTGGTGCATCACACACAAAGCCACAGGCACACAAAGAATCAGCACAACAGGAAATAGTTCACACCATACCTGTTCAAGCCCAAGGAGTCTCTTGCTTTGCTCTTCTCACTGCCCTTGTCTTTGTACCTGTCACTGATTTTACTGATCAGTGATTTGGCTGCATCTGTGACTTCTTTAGACTTTGGCTTCTATAAAAACAGTTTAAGACTCAACATCCAGCAGAAGAACAAAGCTGCAAACAGAACTTCAGGTTCCTAACAACCCCCCAAACATCATTTAATGTCTCCTACATGGACTAAATTACACTCCTTGAAGAACCATTTTCCCTTGCATGACAATAAACCCACAAATTCTGAAACACTGAAAATTTGACAATTTTCTTAATTGCAAGTGGGATAAATTAAGGTAAGAAACTCTCACCATCTTTGACTGTTTTGCATTTGCAGCCTCTTTTCTGAGGAGAACATCAGGTTCCTCTTTTGCAAGATCAGAATGCAAAGATGTGTCAGACACTCTGGCTGAAGGAAATGTTTTAAACAATATTTCAGTAATGTCAATATTTTTCCCTTCTGTACTTAACAGTTTCTGTTCCAAATGATTAATACTCTGAGTGTCCACTAAGGATGGATCAGTTTAATTTTAATTTTCTTAGTTGTCTTTTCTTTTTTTAATTTATCTGGAAAGGTACTTCAAAAAACTGAAAAAATGCTTTTTGTTTCACAGCTCTTTCACTACCAATAGAAAGCAATACAGGAATAAAAAAAAAAAAACCACTTCAAGTTAATTTATCTGATATATTTTTAAGAGTAACAGTTGACCAAGTGTGACCATAACCTGGATGGGATGCACGTGCCAATGATGAATTTGGCTTTTGCTTGTCCCCAGTTGTTACATTCTTCTCAGGAAGAGGGAATGTTCTTTTTTTCCATGCTTCAGTTTTATCAAAAGAACTCTCCAAAAGTCCAGGCAGCCTAACAAAGACAACACCATCTTACTGTGAGTGAATTGCAGAAAGTCAGTCTTAATTATAATGAACTTGCATCATGAAACAGGAATATAGTGATATCTTAGAAATATGAGAGCAGTTTACATTGCAATAAAATATTAATTCTGGGAATGTTTGAAAATATTCCCTTCAAAGTGAGTGACAAGAGTGACTTGGAATCCTTTTCCAATACTTACAAAGGTTTGCTGCTTCTCCCAACTGGCTGAGAATCAGGAACAATATCAAACACTTCACCTAAATGAGACATTAATTTGGTGTCAATTATAATGGCAGAAGACAAGGAAAAATTAAAATAACTTTAAAAGTAAGGGCTATCAATGCTTGTAAAATTACTTGCCTAAAGTTTGCTTTTCTCTGGCCACTTTTACAGTTTTTAGAACTTCTTCAGAAGACATTTGCTACAGTGGAATAAGACCCAAAGGGAAAAATTAGTGTAGGACTATAAACAGTGTAACCTCATAAACTTATACTTTCCCTAATAAAACATGAAATTCTTTTGTTCATTTCATGGAAGTGCTGTTCCAGTACCTTTTCATGTACTTTTGCCTCATTCCTGGTATTTGATTTCCTCATCTGTTCTGTTTCACAAAGTTCATTGTCTACTGTGCATCTCTGCCCACTCTAAAAAGCACAGTAAATAACACAGTTACAGCCCATAAAAGGCAAAGAAATGCTCTAAACAAAACATTCTGTTCAGTAAAGCCTTTCTCTAAAGCTTCAGAGCCCCAAATCCAGGCCTTGACCTAAATCTGACCAAGACAGACATTTACAACAGAAACAATATAAAATATTCTTTTATAGTCATTGTTCAGTTGGAAGAAAAGCTACTCAAAAATATGCTTAAACTGCAGTGCAGTGACACCCATACAGTTTTCTTTCATAGTAGTGAATGCCTGATCAAACATACACTAAAACTCTATGCTATAAATGCTATAAGCTAAAGACATTAACATTTCATAACTATAGCTGAATGTATTCTATGTTTTATGAGTATTTCATTACTGCATAATCAATTTGGGATTCTTTGCAGGCACCCTTCTCCTATTATACACAAAGGAAGAATTGAGGTTCCAGTAATAAGAAGTTAATTTTTATTACTGGTCAGAACTGATGAGTGAATGCAAATTTTGGCTGATTTTGTAAGAATTCAGTCTGACTTTAAACACATTAAACCTGAAATCCAGAGGGCAAGAAAACATGATGTAATAAAGTAAAACATACTATTTTCTAAAAGTGACTTTCTGACTGTAAAACACTAGCTCTTTAAATTATTAATTAGGAACAAATTTGAATAGAAATTAATGTTATTCTAAGAAAAAGACTTAGCTACAGGTGACAGGCATACTCCAGTAGGTTCCTGATAGAAATTCTTTGTTCTGGTCTCATTTACTGCACAACTGTCAGACCTTTTAGTAGAGCTGGTCATTTCCAAAGGCAATTTAACTCTCCCTTTAAAAGGAGTGGCTGAAACAAACCAGACACATATTAGAATTCCACCATTTCCCCCACTACAATTACTGTCTGGGGCATCACTAGGAAGAGTTTTGCCCACAGCCACAGCTATTCCATAAACTCCAACAAAAGTTGGTTAGTATTGATAACAAACCTATTATGGACCTTTGATAATTCCATTGATTCCACTATGTTATGTGGAGATTAAGAGCCCACAGACTGTGGATATCTGGAGGCAAAAGCAAAGTTTATTACAGGCTGGCTCTGGCAAAAAATACTTGGTTGCTATTTACAGATTTCACTGTAATATATTTTTGCTGAGTTTTTAGCTTGCTCCAGCTGCAGGAAAAGTGCCAGGTGACCCTGAGCTGCTGGGAATGCAGTGCAGCCACTATCCCACACTATATCAATACATCAAGAGCAAGAAGCCCTTTAAATTTCAAGTTGAAAGCATCTGCTCAGGAGATTTTCTAACTTCTGCTTTTCATTTCCAGCTCTGCCAAGGATCACAGTTCATGCTTGTATTTCAAAGACAATTTCTAGTGTATTTCTACCCTGAAAGTGCTTGCAAACTTACAAGTGTTAACAAAAACCAGGGGGCTCCTTGTGGAGGCTCTTGTAGTTCCAGGAACAAGCACAGATGCTTCAGACACTTTCTTTTTATGAGATGGAGTTACCTTGAGGAACAGAGAGAACTTGACCATAATGCATTGATTTAAGGATGACAGCACAAGAACTTAGAAAATCTATTGCCAAGAGTCTCCTGACACTCTCTATTACAGGAATGTCAATTGCTGTTGCTGCAGACATCAATGCAATGTGATTTTTATGCAGTTATGCTTAAATCATATCATACTTAAACCAAGTACTTTTCAACTGAGATCCATATTTTTTGTTTTCTAATTTAATTCAATGAAGTATGGACAAATCCTGTCCCTTGTTCACAAAGGGATTCCCTGGAGATTCTGCACAGCTACAAACTAAGCAGAAATAGGTTCCCTAAGTACTGCAGGACACCCACTGCTGCACAATGTTTCATTTTCTGTTTCATTTTTGCTCCCTCCCCAGCAGCCTCTGAGGCCACACTTGACTTTTCCATACTGGGAGATCTGAGCATGTCTTCAAGACATTTCTCTTCAAAGAGAATTCCTGGAGCACAATGGTCTAAAGAACATTAACAATTCCTTTTTATTTTGTCACATTATTGTAGTTTCAAAATACTATTTCTTTTGCAAGGATTTTTATAGGTTAGTGTCAAATCATAAGAAAAACAATCAAACCGTGTATTAGCTATATTCCAACTGTCAAGTAAGAGAGAGTTTAGACTATTAAATATTATAAATATTTAAATTTAGTTGTATTTTTTCTCTACTCGTTTTTGTTTTGACAATCCTACTTACCTTGGAAGAATCACCTCTGCATTTTTCTTGACTGTTATTTTTACTCTGAGTCCTCCAACTTCCAGGAAGCTGCTGAGTTTTGTACTTACTGAGTTTCTCCTCCTCTCCAGGTTTTTCTTTCAAACCTGGTGACAACTGACTTTCTGGTACCAGAACCTATATAATATTTTCATTTTTAAAAATTTGTATACAACATTTGGACTTTATTGTGTTTCATCTTTTGTATTTATACAAACACACAGAGCAACTTCTTTACCCTAAGTAATACATTCTTCACAGTAGGTTTTGATAAACTTCAGAGGTTACAGACTTTTCATTTGAAAAGCCTCCAACCCAATAGCTATTTTTGGTAACAAGGATGGGTTACCAAGTAACAAAGCACATAAAGGAACTTCCCCTGTGTATATTTATCTGATTTACTCTATGATTTGGATATTCATATCTGCCCCAAAATACAATACGTACATACTAGACATCACTTGTCTGGCTTTAGACTTACCTATGCTTATGGACAATTTAAAATTCAATGATTATAAATTAGTGAATAATCAGACTAATTACACAAACCCAGGAAACCAAGCATCTCAGCACACTGAGGTAAAATACCTGTGATCCACTTTCATCAAAGACAATGTGGACAGTTGTTTTGGCAACTGATGCAGACTGCTTCTTGCTGAAATCCTGCAAAGGGAGTAACCAGCTCTGTCAGAATATAAACTTTGCTCTTTCTTTAAGCAAGAAACAGAATATATTGAAGGGAGAGATCCTAAGTGTCTGAAATCAGATTATAGAGGAAAACAGATCCTACAAATTCAAAGCAGATCCATCCCTCATGAGTTCCTCAGTCAGTCAGACTTCAGGAAAAAACAGTTTGTTACAAACAGTAAGGCATAAGGCATGGCCTGCTAAAAACATTTTACCAAATGAGTGAATTCATGAGTGTTAATTGCACTGCAAAACAAGACAGCTCATGAATCATTTGTGAAAGACTTCCATATTTGTATGCATCCAGGTCAAGTGCTTCTGGAAAATTAAATATGCAAAAGCTGACATGAAAAGATGGTGATTCCTTTCCATCAGTTAATTTTTGTTACAATTCAGTTTCAGTCTTAGAATGACTGAGTCCAGCACTGCCAAAGCCACCACTAAACCACATTTCCAATGCCACATCCACAAGTGTTTGAAATAACCCCAGTGAAGGGGACTGCAGTGCCCTGGGCAGCTGTGCCAGTGCTTGAGAACCCTTTCAGTGAAAAGATTTCCCTAAAATCCAACCTAAACCTCCCCTGGTGCAACTTGAAGCCATTTCCTCTTACCCTTATTAAGCATCTTCACCAAAGCTTAACACAGGATGCTGTTCTGCAGCAGTGATGCTAATCAGAAACTCTTGTTATAAAGAGATACCAATAATCACAGCTGGAACATTTATATGGTAATAAGACATTTATTTTGAATCAATTAATAACTATTCAAAAAGGTATTTAAATCTTACCTTACATTTATTATATCCATAAATCTTTCTGGTCACATCTTTGATTTCCAAGATAGAATCAAAACATAAAAGAAATCTCTTTCCTTCCAGAGTACCCACATTCATTGGGCTGTTTAGATCTATTGTTAATAATTTCTTTGAATCTTTTTCTGGACAAAAACAAAATTTGAAAAGTAGCTTCATTACAATTGAACAACATCTCATATAATGTTTGTAAACACGACACATTCTTCAGTTGAGGTACTAAGACTTATATTTTATTCAATTCACTCTAACCTACAGTAATTTTATTAGTGAAACAACTCATGATTGAATCTTTTAGAAATTCTTATTCTGTATCTTATTCCACAGAACTTTCTTTAAAGGTTATTTACTACAGCTGCAGACAAATTACAGATATTTACTATTCTAATCAGTTCAAAAAGAATATTACTGTCAGGGCCTTGTGCCTTATTTGTTTTGAAATAAGTCTAAGACATGTTTATTAAACTATTTCTATAAAATCACACCTGCATGCCCAAAATGCAAACGTGACTGCAATGCAAATTTATCCCTGATAAAAACAGTTCCTATAATATTTTAAGTGAGAATTTTGCTTTGCTGAAAATGAAGTCAGTATTTGAAGATGAATCAATCTGAAAATCCAAGTCAGAGCATAACAAAAGGTCACATTTTTGAGTGCAAATACCTTCCAGGCTGTACATGTTTACATCTTCTTCTGGTATAATGACTGTCTCCCACTGATGAGCCTTACAGGAAAAATAAATTTTTAAAGACAGAAAAGTATTTTATTACAATTAAATGAAATCCAGTGATCAAACTCATTCAGTGAGGACAAATTTTCAACTTTTTAAACCTCTGTTCCAAGGAGTAACAGGAATATGTGCTTCACTATTGCTCACATATGATTGTGTGAAACTATTTCCAAACAGCATTAGAAAGTCATTACTTTGAAACTATTTGATCTAAATATCACCAAATCTGCATTTTTTTTCTCCCCTCCACACTGGAATGAACACAACAGTTCAACATGTTACACATGGGGAAACAAAACCTCACACACTCAAAGAATGTGCATTACTGCCTCAGGACAAAACTCAGCTTACTGCATCCTCTGCTGCCACATAGAAGGAAATACTTCTGCTGCCAACATTGAAATCAATCCAAAACTCCTCCAGGTTTTCATCCAGTGGTATCTGGAACTAAAACAAAAAAGTAAGATAAAAGAATAAGAGCAGAGAGCACTGATTTATACCAGCAGCCTTGTGTTGGTCTGACAAACTTTCAGTACATGCCTGTGTACTTCTGAAAAAACAAATTCTTACTTTATCTCTACTTTTTCTTAACTAGAAGGCAGAGAAGCTTACCTCATATTTATCAAGAGCTGCTGATAAACATGGATATGTAAAAACCCTGTAAGAAAAGGATATTTTTTCAAGTATTCTACAACACTGTAAAGAAATTTTGCATTTTTGAACACAGCAAAAGGATTGTGTTTTTACAAACTTGTGTGCTTTACAGACTTAGAGTTCCCAAAAATCAAAGTAATTTCTTCCTCCAAGGAGGTAACACGACATTTAATCACAACATAAAATCCAAACCAAGAAAATACATTAGCTGTAAAAAAAAAAATCAGTTTTACCTTCTTTTGTCTCCAAGCATGCCATTCACCTGGTTAAGAAATTTTCTGCAATCCTATTAAAACATAGAAATTTCTTAGAGAACTGTAAAATGGAAGTTTCCCTCCCTGGAAATATTTTTCATATGACTTACTGTTTCAAACTCAGAATCTTTAATTCCTTTAAATGCATTGGACACAAACTCCATGGGAAACCACTGGGAGGCCAGTTCTCCTCTTTGCTTCTGTGACACCATTCTGCACAAAGCTTCTGTGATGGCCACTTGCAGGTCATAGTCTGCAGCACAACACATTTCACAGGAAGAGGAGATTTAAATAACCACTGAGGTGAAAAAATATTACCAGGAAACTGGTATAAGGAGTGCTGAATATTCTAGATCCCATTACATCCAAATGTAACCCATAAAGGAAAACTACATCAAGAAGTATGAGAATAACAATGACTAAACAATTTATTTTTTAAAATGAAACTCCAACTGAACTTTCAAGGACTGTCAGAGCCACCTCAGGTGTTTAACTAAGACAGAGAAGTTTTCAACTTTCCCCTCTCTGAACTGAGAAATTGTTGGATACCAAAGTGATCCCTGAGAGAATTTACAGTACTACTACACATGGTTACAGCTCATTACCCCAAAGACTGACTTCCTTATCACTTTTCCTATTTTAAAACTTTTCTTCTAGAGAAGAACTGAAAATTCATTGAGTTACCCACACACTGAACACACAGAAACATTCCAGTTTGCAGGTTGTTTTCAGTATTTATACTCTTCAGATCATTCTAATCACAACATTCTGCAGCTTTGAAATATCTTCTCTGTTTCTTGATGGGTCTGCATCTAATTATTAAGAAACTCAATACTGAATAAAGTCCCATGCTCACCTCCAGCACCCAAAATTCTCTTGCCCAATTCACTCCTGCCAAACAAAGGAACATTTCATCAGAACATGACAGCAAGAGAGCACAGAGGAAAGGTTTACTTACTAAATTTTGATGTATGAGACCAAACCCTGACTTCTGTAACATTTCCAAGGGGTAAATGTACTAAGGATGTACCCCTGGAAACACCACTTGGGCAACTGAATCACCTGATAGATACAATTTTTACTCAATTTGCTTTACTGAAGTGCTGTAAAACAATTTCCCAGTGTGAACAGCCCATCCTTCCAGAGGCTGCTTCACTGTGCTTTAAGCACATTCTTGTAAATAACAGTTTAATTATTTGGTGACTGGAATGAGAAGAAGCCTGACTCTGACTGGGAAAGAGGAAAATTCAGGCTGGTAATGGAGAATAACCCATGAGAATATCTGTCCACAGGCACTACCACTGAAAAGGCAACAGCAAATGCAAAAGAGAGTTAAACAGGGATCAATCTGCACAAGAGATTAGTAAAAACTGCCTCCCAGCTCTGCAAATGATGGAATAACAGAAAAATTATACTGAAGATCATTTACATGACAAGTGACATCTCCTTTGTTGAAAGTATCTTTTTCCTGGCCTCTCGAGGGATCTTGTCAAGCATGAAATTCAGTTTTCTTACTACCTAAGAAGAGTGGAAAAAGGGAGCAAGATTAAATATGAAGTAAGTTTGTTAAATTTTAAGTGATTCTGGGCCTTTGTAATGTATTTCATACCACTGAAGGAAGCAACATGCTTAAGTAACTGCAAAACAAGAAAAGGCACTGAGTTCTGTGTGACCTTAAATGGTATTTATCTTACTAAAACAATCTCAATTTCAATAAATTACATTAATTTTAATGGGAACAGCAGCTGTTAAACAGTTGTTTCTTATTTGCAGTTCTAAAAACAGAAACAAACTTTCAAGGCCAGAGTTCTGTCTGCAGTTGATTGCTGAGGTAAAGTGTACCTTAAATTAGCATTAAAAAGCCTTTCCTTTGGGGATGGAGCCTTTACAGAAGACTTTTTGTAACTTTCCCTTTCTTTAGAGGGAAAAAAAGCCTGACAGCCTGAGGGTACTAAAATAAACAGGAGAAATTTGGAGTGTACTAGAAGGTATGCAAATTTCCTGCAAGTGACTAAATAATTTACAACCAACAATTTTAATCCTATTTATAGGACTTATAACAGAGGATATTGTCTGCTATGCTTTATACAGCTTTCTCACCAGAACATTGAGACCACCTTTTTGTAATTTACTCTTAAAAGAACCCAACAAACAAACAAACAACCCCACCATCCTTGGGTCAGTAATCTGAAAAAGCCCCAATATATGAATAACAACAAACATTCCCAGAGAAACATTAAATAATCCTAGAGCATACAATATTCTCTTTTTTGTACCATCTGCACAGTTAAATAACAAACATTGTGAAAACAGTTAACACACTAACCAGAAAACTGTTGCTTAAAAAGAAGAATGTTTACCTCCTGCTGAATATAAATATTAATTCTTGCATCAGTGATGAGGGAACACATTCTCACAACAAAGGCTTCTAGTATTTGCATTTTACCTAACAAACAGGAAAGAAATAAATCAAAGAGTTTTCAAGAGTGTATTAGAGCACCCCCCCATCAACATCTGGGAAGAGATTAATTTTCATTTAGAAATAAACTCTGTGTGTCTTTTTATGTAGGATTACTGATATGTAAAACAGAATAGTTACTTCAATTTATAGTAAATATGTGTCTATTCCTGTGCATCACATTCTGTGTAACTCCCCTGGCTACAAGATCATTAATTTTAAATGGAGTTGGTCAATCCTGTAACTCAGCTCTCTGAGATACAATGCAGGTGCTGGAATTTCTCTCCCCAGGGACAAGGAAACAAAGCTTTCATTTTGATTATGACACTGTAGCAGTGTGCAGTGACTTTCTCCCTGGTGCCACACTTTTTTTTTTAGGAAAAACTCAGTTCAGTTGCCATCTCTGAGACTTATTGTGCTTTTTTTTTTTTTATTACTGACATCAGGAAGTTACAGTTCTCTGTCCACAGAGAAACCTCAAACTAAACAAGGAAAGTTGGGGCTGATACATCACAGGAATGAGAAATGTGGCCCTTTGTGTGTCCTGAAAGAGACATTTTAAACTATCATATCTGGTGTACATGTTTATTAAGCTCACCTTCAGGTGTGCTATCACTCAGAGCCTGCAATAAAAAAAAAAAAACAGAACACATCATTTTGATAAAGAAAATATTACAGCATAAAAAAATCAGGCAACATGTATCTGAAGGCAGTCACAAGACTGAAATTATTTCATCCTTAACAAAGAATGTAAGAAATGATTTCTACTAATGTGGGGTTCCTCAAAATTAAATTTCAGTTAAATTTACCAAAATAATTTCACCAATGACAAAAATTTTTATCAAGAGAAGAAAACTCACAGATCTTATAAACCAGAGTATCAAAACAATAAAGTATGTAATAAAACTTGATGAAGATGAAAATTTTTTGTTCATTTAACACTTAATGTTGGGTTTTTTTAACTGTTTCATGATGCCACCCATGAACAGAAAACAAGTATGAATGCAGGCAAACTGTTTATCCCAAATGACTTAGAGTCTATTCAGAAATCAATGTAATGTTAACTTTAGAAATATATTAAATAGAAACACTTTTGAAAGTTCTTTTATTGCTAAACCAGTAACCATTACTTTGACAAATTTTATTATCAATGTGTTTTTACCAGCAACATGTTGAAGAAATCTTCAGCCAGACCTGTAAGCATTGCACTCTTAGAATTTCCTCTGAGGATCAAAATTCCTTTTAACTTTTCAAACCAATTGATCATGTAAAGGGAAAACAAAGGTAAATCTTTTAATAGCCTGGAAAAGGACAACAGTTTGTACTATACTTAGGTAAATCTATACAAACTATACAACAATTAAAACAACAACAGCATAACCAGAGTGCTGAGCATGTGTCAGGCCCAGACTGAAAATTTTCACTCAGACTAAACAAAATTAGAGGATTTTAAGGACTTTACAACACAAAAACTGGAGATCTACTTTGACATCTGCTATCACAGAGAAAAGAGAGAAAAATTGATAACAGCTGAATGAAAGGGTTGTTTGTAGGTGTGAGTATCTGTGGCGGAAGCAGTAAAGAAGTGGTGTCCATTGTTCAGTATTTACTGAGTTACAAATGATTAATTCAGATTGAAATAACACAAAATAATCAGAATAGCACTGAAGTTTGTTAAAGGTACAAAATCACGACTGTGGGAATTAACAAAACAAATATTATATAGCACCAGGGCATTCAAATTCCCAACTCCAAAGCAACGTAGCAAACTCACATGGAAATACAAAATCTTGTTTTAATTGCTGTAAGCATATCTACATTAATTGCATATTGCATGATTTGCAAAACCCTCAGTGTGATAGAGCAGCATCACTTTATAAGGGCTCACTGGTCAAAGAACATTTAAATGGGAACAAGGTTTGTAGCAAAGTGATGGGGAATTCTAAATTCTGAACCAATGAAAACCCAAATCAACTACTGAGCTGTTCAGCACTGAAGCACTGCTTAAGCACTTTATTCATGGTTATGTATTTATTCAGAACTTCACAAATGCTTTATGGTTTTACTTATCTTCCCAACAAGCCCGTGCTTTATCATTGCTGGCAGCCCATCTTCTCCTGCTATGCTGAGCTTTTCCCCACATTTCTGAATAGCATTTAGTAAAATAGAAATGCTTTTGACTTCTGGTTTGTCTAGTGCCTGAAATGGAAATTACAACAAACTTTAGTGTACAGTTCTAAAAGAACCCATATTTAATTAACCAGATGCCTTTCCTGTTCTCAAAAGCCACCTTAACTGCAGCTTGAAGGAGAGGTGGCATTCTGAGATTTTATTTCAGGCTTTCAAATCAAGTGCTGGTATGAACCCAACTAAATGAAAAAAAAAAGCTTTTCCAAACTATTCCAATGATAGTGTAGATGATTCTGATGCAATGATTACATTACCCAACACAGAAGCTTGTCTAATTTGTTGACAAACTGTTTGCTGCATTTGTAAGAGACATTTTCACAGCCTTCTGTGGCCAGAAATTGTTCTAATGATTGGAAATCCTTTTTTCTTGTAGCTTCATCAATTAACTTTTCAAACTGCAAACAAAAAACCAAAGCCACTGTATTACTGTGTGCTTAACACTGATATAACACATTTAATTAACACAGATTTGATGCAAGTTTTACACAATCACCTCTGGCATTTGAAGCAAAGAGTCTTAATCACAAAATCATTTAATATAAAACCTTCAGTATGGAGCACCAGAGCACCATATCTCATACATTAAATCTGCATATACTTATGCACTGAGATCTTAATTGTTTGCCAGTTTTCCTTAACTGGCTTTTTTTTCCTTGCATAACAATTAAAATCCTACATAAGTGTTTGTTGTGTTAATTCCCCTTCTGCAGTATATTTAATATTCTACATTTCCAAGCTACCTTAACTATTTTCCCCCTTTATTCTTTCTAAATCAATTCTAACTGGACTTCATCATTTTGATCTTAAGCATCACCTCAGTTGATTCACTTCTGTCAAATGCACATGATTTATTTCCATCAACAACAATTCCCAATTCCTCTTCCTTTCCACCCAACTACTTTTCACAGCTATGTCCAAGAAAAAATCCTGCCTACCACACTGCACTGCCCTGCTGCAGATTTTACTTGCAATTGAATGCCTGAAGGAGTGCTTTAAGCTAGGAATTAAAACAATCAATGCTCATATTCTGGTCCATCAGCACATACCTGCATCTCATTCCTGGCTGGCATTTTTGCAATTTACTGGCTCAGCTGCATGAAAGGGAACAGGCATCACTTAGACTTCAAACAGGTTCCACAAACACATCAGGAATCAGTCCGAGTACATTACAAATCCTAAAGCTTGTCAGTAGTATAAATCCTATTTAAGCATTTAAACTAACTGGGAATATAAGGAAACTTCCTCACATGGATAAGAAATTGCATAAAATAAAACAGAGGAAGGAACAATCAACAGAGGGGCCTGAGAGAACTCCCAGCATTTCCCAGCAAGAAAAGAGCAGAGTTACACCAGGTTATTCAGGACAGGTGGGTCAACAGCAGAACTCCATAAGGGTCTTGCTATTAAATGGTATATAAAATAATTTAACACAAATACAATAAATACACAAATACAGTAAAGATACAGAAAAAACCTTCTTAGGTATACATACAGTGATGGGCTCCAAGGCGACTGCCACCAGCAAAAAGCAAACTGTGGGTAACAGAGGTTTCTGAAAAGTGTATTAATATTCAAGAGAAGGCAAAGTATATGCTTTTCTTGAACATGTAAAAGAAGCAAGAAACCTGTTCATGCTTTGCATTAATTATTTTACATCAATCAAACCGGGTACAGCCAACCACATGCATTTTCGGTCTCCCCATCCCAGACATTACACTGACATAGCAAACAGTGACTTAAGATAGGGAATAACTTCTGTAGAACAGCAGCTGGGAACACAGCCGAGCCGTTTCTGTACTGCTAAGTAATGCAGAAACAAGGAGTACGGGGCGATTTTTAACTACTTTTCCCAACACCTCCGCTGAGGCCCGTGCTGGCACCTCAGAGCTCTCCTGTCTCCGGCCCGGTGACACAACCCAGAGGCGGGAACAGGAGGCCGTTCCACACGGGAGGCCCCGAGACCCGGCACAGCCGCGACCCCCGGAGCGCCCCGCGGGCTCCGCGGCACTGAGGCCTCAGCGCGGGCCCCGCCCCGCCCGCGNGGGGGCCCGGGGGGGCCGCGGCCCTCAGCGGCGGGAGCGGCGCGGGAATCGGCGATTGTGTTTCTGTGGCGGAGGTGTTTACAACGCCGATTTCAGGGCACACGCAGAAATTACCGGCCATGAGTTTGCTAAACCAGTGTAGTGCATTCTTATGCTTAATTCAGAAACGCTTTCACTACCATCAAGTGCCCGAGTGGGTATAAAGACACGCTCCGTTGCAGACCTGCTGTGGGTAAAGGGCTTCGACTGACGTTTGTGTTCTTTATTATACAGAGGGAACTGGGTAATGTGCGTAAATGGAACCCAGCAGTGCACTGGATAATGTGCGTAAATGGAGTCCGACAGCGCCCAAGTGGCGCTTTACCTGTCCTGGTGTCACACTGGGGTATCTATTGCCATATCTCAAATATAGATGATAAAATATATCACGAACTTCACATACTCCAGTGGAGTATCAAGAAGAGTATCCATTCATACCTCGAATAAGCAGCAATACTGGAGCAAAACCACCTTTCACAGCAGGTAAACCTGCAGCAATTGTAAATAAAACAACACTGCTAACCCCCTAAAATAAGAAAGATGAACGCTCAGTATTATAAAAAGAAAACAAAAACTTGTACAGAAAGTATTTAAAATACCACGAGATGTCACTGTAATGCAAGAAAATGACGAGTGGTGGGAGAATTGGAGTATCTGCTGAGGAGCTGGGAGTGAGCAGTGCTGAAGCAGATTTGTAAAACAGCTTTACTGAGAAACCTACTAAGGACAAAATTTTGCATGAGGAACTTGGAGCATCAGAAGTTGTCTGTAAAAACTGAATCCTGAATTTTACTTTCACCATATGAAGCAGAAATAATCACAGCCAGTTTGAAGTCGATGCTTTCCCAGTCACATGAGCAAATACAGAGGCTGAGACTGTCCAGCCTTACTTGTTTTATAACAAAACAAAAGTGAGTCAGAGCCCAGAAGTGGAGCACACACTTTCCCTCCTGCAATCGGTGCAGACACTACTTCAGTTCATTTCTCTCTCTAACATGAGTCTATTTTGCTTGGTTTAGCAGAAGAGAAGTCAGAGAGCAAAAGTTTAAGTTACGCATTAAACAGGCCAGAACAGACAGTGAAATTACTTGGGCCACAGTCATTTCAGGCCCACTCAAAAACTCCAGAGAAACTGGAAACAAAGCTCTGTAGGCTAGAGTAGCATTATGTACAGGAACCCTTATTTACTACTCTAGCAGAAATACTTATCCTTGTTACAGTTAATGGCAAATATTGTGCTGGCCAAGGTATTTCCAATCTTTGGCACAGCTGCTGTTGTGTGTGAAACTGAGAAGGGTCAGAAGTGTTGATACCAACAGTTTTAATATCAAGTGTCAGCTGAAATACTTGCAGATCTGAGATCACAAGGAGAAAGAAGTTGGGAAAGAAGTCAGTACTAAGTTACACTCCTGTTGCCAAATGAGTGACCACTTGGACTTGCTGTTCTGTCTTTACCACCTGTAGAGTACATGGAGCACTGTACTGAACACTGATGGTACACTGCATTAAGTGCTGTAGTTACTGACTGTAGATGCATATTACTATAATTACAAGTTGGAATTTAATTTTTTTTCTTTGTAAAATAAATACAAATAAACTATGAATTTGAAACAAAATGTCAAAATGACACCTATATTAAAAATAACACTAACAACCTGTAAGATAAAGCTGATGGTTGGATGTTTGCAGAAAAAAACTCCTTTTCTTAAATAATTTTATATTTTTAAACAACTTTATATAGACATTCTTATGTATTTAAATTGTGATTTGCAACAATCATCTTTCCCCCAAGCAACTCTGACAATTCAGTGTTGAAGTTAGTAGCACTGATTAAAAAGTAACTGGTAATATGTATCTTTATTAATTCTGTTTTCTAGTTAAATGTCTCCATTTTGCTTTAGGAGAAACCTGGCAACAGATAATTCAAATCTTGAACTGTATCAAGTAATTGCCTGAGCCCAGTGGAGATGCATTTCACACAGAGGATAGAGCAGGCCCTGCAGATGGACCCTCTCAACACAGCACATGTAGATAGATTTTCATTAAACCTGCCAGTGGAAAGAACCTGGTTTGAGAGGAAAGTCTGCAGCAATAAGAGCTGAAAGAAAAAAATGCAACAAAAAATAACACAATTGTGAGGCCCAGAAACGAATATGTTAAGTACAGCCTAGCAAAGATTTGGGAAGTGCAGTTGGAGGAAAACCCCTCTCTCTTCTCTTCCACGAAGCTGTACTAGAATCAAGTGGCAGCCTGCCTTTTTCCAGTGTCAGATCTCTGAGGTGAAAGACAGCAGATTCCATGTATGAGGTGGCAGCCTGATCATCTTTGCAGATGTGACACCAATCCCTGTATCTTTATCAAGTGCTCTTCACTGTTTAGCAACTCAAACCCACCTTATTTTTCTGAGTATGCTGCTCTGTAAGTGACAGCATTGCATTAAATTGCTTCTTGAGCTTTCTTGACAGGAGTACCATTGACAGAAACAACATAAAATTGTGAAAAGCTTTTATTTCAATCTTCTGTATTACAACAGCCATAGTTTTATTATTGCTTTTTGAAATGAATTAAGCACTTTGCAATTTTACAACTGCCAGGTCTTTTGTCCAGCATATGTGCTTTCTTGATATACTGTGTAATGTACTTTATTCTGGACAAGACACTTAATCAGGAAAGACAACCTCTTTTCATTTACATGGATTTCATGTTTCTTTAAAAAACATGCCTGAAAGAACCTTGAAACTGTGGACTCTTAGACATTCATTTACTGTATGACAATAATAAATATATGTTTTTAAAAGTGCATTATATGGTGATAACCCTTGTGAAGAATTCTCTTTTACAAAATCCTCATTATAAGGGAAGTGCTCCATTTGAACACAGTGCAAGCAGTCAAGTTGTCCTGAGAAGATACAAATGTGGTGTAAGTTTTCCTTCACAACAGGTGCAGATTACCACTAAATGGCTTAATCCCATTTTTGTCAACCAGAAGCCATTTGATGTTCATGACTGAGGGTAACAAGAAAACCTAAGTGCAAATATCAGCTTGGATGTGAGAGGTGCCAGTGCTGGTGTGAACGTTTAACAGCTTAGCCCGGAGATGGCTCCCAGTTCCACTGCTCCACTGAGCCAGCAGTGCCAGAGAACTGCACTGTCAGGAACTGAGCTGCCAGTTCTTCTCCAGCAGAGCAGACCAGCAGAGAGAGCAAAAGGAGACTTGGAATAATGCTTCAATATTTAGTATTCAAGACCTTGCCCATGCCAGTACCCTGAGAGGTTGTGGAAGGAAGACAAGAGAAGCCCAATTCAACCTGCTGAGACATTCATTTCTCACCCTCTCCACACTGTGCTACATCTGGCATTAACCTTTCTCCTGACAGCCTCAGCTTTACAGAATCTGTCCTGGCCAAGAGAACACTCAGATCTGACATTTGCTAGCACATGACAGTCTCTCACAGAAGATCCTTTTGCCAGGAAGCCAAGTATTGCTCTGAGCTCCAGCAACCCCCATTGTGAACTGCTGTCTGATAAAAAAGGATTTTTATGGTGTGCTGTGTTTGCTGATGGAAGAAATACAGTAATTTGGGAGGGGAAAGGAGGGGGAACAATACTTTTAAATAGTGCCTTTCATTCAGCACAAGTGCTTCTGTGCACGTGTGTGCACGTTCAAATAGGGCTGAACTTTCTGAGTACTCTGCCAAAGGTGCTCAGCAGCTCACAGAATCCTCATTCCTGACTCTGGTTCCTCTGAAAGCCAAAGACCAATGGAACAAGGCAGCTTCCTCTCTAAAATCCCAGCTTTGCTACATGGGTATCACAACAAAGGAGCAGCATTAAGTTGCCAGACAAATTAATTTTCTTGGGGTTTCTGCACTTCCAGAATTACTCACTTTTTAATATATAATTGGCCATGGGTTGCTTACAACTGTGATTTTACAACCAACTTGTGATTTCCATAAATAAGCACCAATCCAAAATACAATGCCCAAATAAATGGCCTGATTTTCACAGCATAATCCTAAAAAACAGCTCTTCTAATATCTCCAGCCAGCCAACTCTAAAAGTCTATGCTACACATATAAAGCTGACCTTTCCATGCAGTAATGAATATGTATGGAACCAATTATGGACAATCTTTTACTTAAAATTTAAGCCTGTTGCCAATGTTAAACCACACTAAAACCACAGAATGAAAATAATAGAGCAAAGAGCATGGGAAGATGGTGTAACAGTGTTCCTGTGCTCTCCCTGCAGCAGAAGGGAGTCTGTTTATGGGTCTGTGTCAGTATCAGTTTACCAAATTAAGTGCTTTCGTTCCTGCTTGTGCTGCAAAGGCTGCAGTCTTGGGAGTTCAGCTGGTTTATAATGGCAAGAAGTTAAATAAAGAAGTCAAAGCTACCACTGCAGTAGTACTGGAATGCTGGGGAACAGGGAGCCAGGATTCAGGGTTCTGGAATGCTATTCCAAGCCTCTGTAACCTACTCCCTGAGCTATTTTTTTTTTTCCTTATACATATATCGTATCCATTTCTTGATTTATATTTTTACCAGTAGCAGTGGTAAAATCATGAGCATTCATACAGTGCTTTGAGATCTTCAACTGCAATTGCAACACAAGTCCAAAACTGCTCGTTTCCCTTAGTAAAAACAGGTGCCCCAGGAAAGGACAATTCCTGTACCACTACCTTGAGAAAAACCTACTTGAGCATCACTTGAAAAAGATGAGAACTTCTCCAGGCAGATCTGCCTTACACACACTTTGCTAACAATCACTCCTGCTGCAAGGAGGAGATAAGAAAAGGCACCTTTTCTTTTTTTCCCAAGGGAAACAGAGGGGCTGATGCCACATTTTCATGTATGTTTTGCTCGTAGTAACATTTAATTTCCAACCCAAATATCACTGGAAATATTTAATGTGGTTATAGCCTCAATAATATATATATATATATAAATACAAGTACTCCCTACAGTGTCTGCCATCCAAATTATGCATAAATGGAATAGCTATCAGGCTTGGTGAGGTAATATAAACAAAATTAGAAACAAAACCAGTAAAGCCACACTGTCCATTTAGAAAACAAACAGTAGAAAATGGTAAAAGAGATCAGTTAGAAATATTCTATGCAACCAAGAGTATTACTAGCAACAAGAAATGTATTGTTTTGCTCTCTGGTAGCCTAACAGCATTCCCTGGAACCCTTCTGCAAGGATTCATGCACTCAAAGGAACCACATGGCCTTTCTGTGAATGTATCTCACTCCAGATTTTGGCCCTTGTAACTTTCCCAGAGATTTAGAACAGTTTGTACAGGTCAGTGGCTGCTTCCCAGCCCTGGGACACTTTGCCAGGTTTGGCAGGTTTCAAAAAGACTGTTGCCCTAGGAGCAGAGAGCCATGCCAAGGCAGAGAGTGCCCCCAAGACCACTGCCAGGCTGCTCAGCAGCCGCTCCCTTTGTTCAGATGAAGTGGATCCAGCTCTCCTCACACTCCCTCGGCACCTTCAGGGGGTGAGTCCGGCAGGTGAGGGTGTAGTTCTTGCCTCTGTTGTTATCCCAGTACTCCTGACCATTGACTTGGTACCTTGCTGCAAACTGGACAAGAGTGCTCAGGTTCAGGAGGAAAGGAGGCACAGGAAGAAAGAAAGTGAACACATCGACCTCATCCTGCCCATTTTTCTCTGGGATGCTGCTGTGCCAACGAGCACACACTTCATGGAGGCTTTCCCACTGGTTGAAGGTGTAGCGCACAGACACCTGCTTCTCAAAAGCAACATTGAGAACCTGGATGGTGCCACTGAGCCCCAGATCTGAGCTGGTCACCCGTTCCAGACACACCTGCTGCTCCTGGAGCCGGGAGGAGAAATCCAGACAGTCTGCAGGCTGCTGGAAGTCAGGGACCAAGCATTGCATAGTAAACTCCAAGTTCAAGCTGCTGTACCAGAGGTCTGAGTTTATGGAGAGCCTGGAAAGGACATGCAAAGGGATGGACGGATCCTCCCCAGTCTGGAAGACTTTCACTTCAGTGAGCTCCAAACCTAAAGCATCAGCAAACCTCACCCGGTTCATGCGGCTCTGGCAGCCAGGAACCCGACACTGCACTGCTGCTCTCTTCCTCCTCTCGGGTGATGTCGGCAGGGACCTCGCCCGGCGCCGTATGATGGGCCGCAGGGCTGGGTCACAGCTGGAGGAAGTGCTGCTCTGAGCATGATTTACCTGGGGGCTCTCCCTGGCCGGGACACTGCTCCGGAAAGTCTTGCTGCTACTTTTATGGACTGCTGGGGGCTGCTGCCGCCCTCGTCCCACCGCTCCTTCAGCCCTTAACATGTTCTGATAGAGGTCTGAGAGGTAGCTGGGATTCCTCCGAGGACCACGCACTTCCATTCTTAACTGGTGACAAAAAATCAGCGTTAATACCGCAGGTAGTAATGAGCACCACCCCTCTGAAGCACTTAATTTGGGAATGGCGGCTACAGACAGTAAGGTCTGAGGTTATTGCACTGGATACGGCGAGAATCACCTGGAACAACCACACCTTCGCAGGAAGGGCAGAAGCTTGGAAGGTCTCAGGGCAGCTGGAAGGGAGGCAGCAGTAAGGCGCTGTGTGGGAAGCTGAAGGCAGACTCACTGCCCGATGAACTCGAGATCGCTGTGTTGGCTGGTGGCCCCGAGGCTCAGGCTGGAAAGGGATTCAAGGCTGTCACCGCTGATACTGGAGGAGCTCACACACAGGCTGGAGAGCGACTGGAGGCTGTCGTGTTGGATAAAGGACTCCAGGCTGTCCGAGAGGTCGCTGGATGCCCGGTGCGCGCCGAAGCACCGCGTGCCGGTGCCCAGGGCCAGGGGGGCCTGCAGGCTGTCCTCGCTGACTCCGGCCGAGCCCCTCCGGCGGCAGCAGCAGCAGCACGAGCAGGGCGGACACTCCAGGCTGTCA
>VZRZ01007867.1:788474-911857 GCA_013398175.1 Climacteris rufus | reverse complement strand
CGGGCACTGCCACCATTCCGGGCACTGCCACCATCGCGGGCACTGCCACCATTCCGGGCACTGCCACCATTCCGGGCACTGCCACCATCCCCGGCACTGCCACCATTCCGGGCCCTGCCCGCCCGGCGCTGGCCCCTCCCGGCCGCCGCCAGGATGGATGGGGGGAGGCGTTTGAGGGATAGGACGGGATCAAGTGGAAATAGATGCGGCTGTAAATACATAAACATAAACGCGAAGGTGGGTCAGGAGAGCTGTTTGTCACCTGTAGCATTTGCAGACCGTGTCTGTGCACCCCCGGAACCGTGTGGTGCAGCTCCTGGAAGATAACAGAAAGCTACGGGTCCTGCTCTGAGTTTTTTAGTAGGAGCTGATGAGACATTTGTTTTGGAAAAAGAGAAAAATTCAGTGTTGCATACAAAATGTGCATATATGGATATGGGAAGAGCGCGTTTTGTGACACAAAAAGGACACCTGAGCTCGCGGAGAACGCAGGAGGTTGATCATCTGCTCTGGGTAAATTGGGAGCAGGAACACCCAGCCCATGGGGCTGTGAGCCCGGCCCAGGCAGGACCTGAACTGCGCAGCTGAGCGCTGGGGATGGGGATGGTGACGATGGTGATGGTGATGATGGTGATGGGGATGAGCCCATGACACTGCACGGCAGCTCTGGGAGCACGGCCGTACCTCCGGTATTTCCCTGGGCTGAGAATAGTAAATTGAATGATGCTGGTTCCCACTAAGCGAGTGCTGGGGGAGGGAACTGTTTTCCAGTACGGTTTGGTAGCTAAATATGTTTATCTTACTGCTTTAAAAATAGAATCACATCGGGAGGATTTTGTTTGTTCCCTGCACCTCCAGGACGTGGGGATGTCTGCATTTGATACTCTGTGTCTTGCAAACCCTAAAGACTGGAGTCGTTTGAAGATTATGTAACAATAAAGGTGCAGATACCCTTTAAAAGGAGGAATAATGGGACCAGGCATTCAGGAATATCCCTTATCACTGCACAGAGAGGCTCAGCAGAAGGAAAGCCACAGCCACACCAATGAAAACCACAAAGGAATGGTAAAGTAAGGAAATTAATTTATCATTTTCTAGTTAGAGAAATGTCAAAACACTGTCGATTAGTAAATAAGTGCAAGGCTGTTCTGTTCAGATTGCCATCCTTTCCCCTGATCCCAGCAAGAGAAACGATTGTGCAGGATGATCATGCAGGTCACAAGGTCACAGAGGTGACTGCAGCAACGCTGGAGGCATGAGATTTAGTTTCATTCTTTTATAAGCATTTGGATTTGTGAAATCATGTGTTTTTAAAACCAAAATCTGACTGTACTGCTGTAAAATCTGTGGAAACAAGATGTACAGCCTGGGAAATTAACTGATCTGCAGTAAAGCTGGATTAGATGTGGGGGGTACAGTTTGCTTATTCCTGTTCTGAAATGATATTTTAAAGCTTTCTATTTTGAAATCAATAATATTTCTTATTTGGAGAACAAACGCTGGTTTTGGATTTGTACAGAACACTCTGATTTATTTATTTATTTATTCTCTGTGCTTACACAGAAATGCATCTGCTTTGAGAAAGCATGTTTTGATTTTAACATGCCCAGATCAGTAATGCCACTCCTTTTGCTTGCATATAAGTTATTTCTCTTACTAATATTTTCAAAATCTAATTATAACCTGAAATAGTGAGTTTTTATGCCTTTGTTGTGAAATAGTTTGTATTAATATCAGAATAGCCTTTATGCTCCCTGCTCACTTCCAAGCCTTAACTTCGAAGGAATAATCCTTTAAATTTTGTTGAGAATATGCAAATGAGAAAGACAAGCAAGATTTGGCTTGCAGTGGCCTTCATGTTGTACTTTATAATTAACTTTGGTAAATTGCAATAGGAGTATGTATCAGGTACTATAGATATGAGTAGTTAAATATCTACTCTGCAATATTTATTACCTCCAAAGGAACTTTAAGATCATCTGGCAGAGGATTCTATATATGGGCTATGTTCTATTATTGTATCAACTGATAGAATTATTCAGTTTTGCATTAATAATATTAAAAATAAAGTAGTGCATTAGTACTGTAAAAAGTAAAAAAGGCCATGGAAAGTTCTGTAAAGAACTTTAAGTCTAAGAATAGCTGCAGTCAACCCTTTTCTAAACTCTAAGCTTTTATTGTATTTCCATTCACACTCACATATGCTACTATTTATGTCTGATATTCTGTTTAATCCTTTCTAGTTACAGCAATGGAAAAAGCCATCCAAGCACCAAAGGACTAAATAAACCAATTACTCATGTGAAATCTCCTCCTGGAAGATTAGGCAAAAATGTATCAAGTGCCATTGAAAAGGTAAATAATCCCTTTTTCTAACATAAAAAGGGTGCCTAGTCTAAGTCAGCTTCTTAGTAACATCACATACTTTCATATCTCTTCAGATTTCCCATGACACTCAAGATGGTCACCAACCAAGTGTTCTTAAGAAGGGAAGAAACCAGCTGGATGGCAACACTCAGTCAAAACGGTAGTTTTATGTCCAGATTATCTGTTGAATTTGCAGTCATTTCAAAGTGGTGTATAAAATGCTTGTGGTGAGCTCATGGCTGCTGTGTTTTGCATTTGACTTCAGTGGCCCAGAGTTCAGCATTTATTAGAACAACAAATTTAAGTTATCAATATGGAAACTTACTCTCCTGCTTTAGTGAGTGCTCAGGCAAAATCAGAGTAAAATAAAACAAAAAAATCAGTAGTAGGTAGTGTTATCTCTACCAGCAAATATTAATTTTGCCTCATGACCAAGTTTTTGTGCCAGTTTTAACTTCAGTCATGTAGATCCCTGTCCTTGAAGGGGCGGCAAGACCTTTGTAAGCTGATGTTCAAAGACATTGACTATTCTAACAGGACATGATCTTTGTTTTCCTTTAGGATCCCCAGTGTTTGCACCTCACTGCACAGTGCACAAGGACCAAAGAGGAGTCTCCCAGAAAGAAGGCAGAATGAATCTTTCCTGCACAGGATCCCTCCTGGCACAAAGGGCAGCACCCAAGGAAGCTTCTGTAGGGCTAAAGATGTCCCAATGCAACATTTTTATTGCAGTAAAAAGGAACAACTGGAAAAGAATCATGAAGAATACGTTGCTGAAGCCAGTCCAGGCTCTTCTAAATGGCAAGAAGCATCTGTAGGTGAAATGTTTCTTGATTTTGAATCGGTACAAATTATTAAAGAAGATGCTGAAGATGACAGTGCCAGTGATCTCTCTGACTCAGAAAGGATTCCCATGCCCCCCTCTCCCTGCACACCACCAGAACTCATTCTCAGAGCTGAAGAAATCGACCCAGTTTGTTTGGAACACATCCCTGAAATGGGTTTTAAAGAATCAGAGTATTACTACCCCGACTTCCTCCCACCCCCTTTCAACTCCTGGGACTTGAAGCAATTGGCCATCTTTGTCCACGTGGAAGGGAAGAGTGATTTCCGACCGAAGCCCACGGGGTTCCTGGAGAAATACATCGAGCGCCTGCTGCAGCTGGAGTGGCTGCAGCTGCAGACCGTGCAGAGTGAGAGAGGCAAGGCAGCCAAAGGCCGCCCACAGACTGCTCCTGGCTCCAGCCGTGCCCTCAAGAGCCCTGGGAAAGGCAAAACCCTGCTCAGCCCTTTGCCTGCCAGGCCAGTGATGCCCCAGGAAGGTGTTCCCAAGCTGCCCAGGAGCTGTTTGGGTCGCAGGGCAGACCCACACTGTGAGCAGAGTCGCCAGCTCCATTCCCATCCAGGTCACCTCAAACTTCCTGAGAGAATGGGATGTGCAGCATCTTCTCTGAGACAAACTGGAGAAGCAAGGAGTGAATTGAAAAAGAAACCAGCTGCAAAGCAGCAGCTTCTCAATCTGCAGCCCCCCGAGAACGGCTCTAAAATCCAAAATGTTGGTAACATCAGACCCCCTAAGCAAAGCCCTGGTGCAGCTGCTCCCATCAAAGGCTTAAAAACATACACGTGTACAAATCCAAAGAAAAATGGCAATGCCAGCAATTATGTTCCTCCTAAAAAGCCAACAGGGGACAGGAAAATAAAAACAAATGGCACAAAGCAAACGCCACGCAAATTTCAGTGAAGGAAAATTCATTAGTGAATGTTGATGCTTCTTGACTGCTAGAAAGCATTTGGCCAATGCAGAAGGGTCTTTTTTTCTTCCTAGGAAGATCCTGAGAAAATATGTTCCTGACATGTGGTTCTGAGTCAGCACTGTTCATTTCTATACATTTGATTTTAAGCCAGCATGGCCAGCAGGAAATGTTTTCCCTGAAGGCAAGTGTCTTCCATCGGTCTTTCCTCAAAAATATTTACAGTCGCTCACTGAAGATAACAATAGCACAGTGTGAAGTTTAGAGAAGTATTTAATGTCCTGTTTGCACCAACTGAAGCCTGAGGTGTTCCTTACCCTGGTGTATGTGAGGGAAAAGGGTCCATGCTCTTTTTCCTTGCCCAGATGTGCTTTTTGTAAGACAGGTTTGATGGTGGTGTTTTCTGATGGAAATGGCTCTGCTGTTTTTATAAAATAATGGAGCCTGCTATCTATGCAAAGTCAACTCTACTTCTACACAGAAGATGAATTGGATTTTTTTCGTGAAATAGATATTTTTTTGAGAAGAAGAAGAATGGAGATAATGTTTTGAAATATTTTAATGCAGAAAGGATTCTTTTTAAGATAAAGTATTAGGGACCAGACAGCTTAAGAAAATGGAATGTGTATTTTTATACCCTGGAATCTTCACTGTGTTTACAGACAGCTTTCCTGGAAGTTCATTTTGTAGGCCTTGATGCTTTTTGTCATTTAGGGAAAATGACCAAATTTCAAATTGCACATGGATATATTTGAGTAAGGCAAAATGAAGCTTTTAGCAGAGACTGTGTGGCCTAATTTGCAGAACTGGTAGCCTCTCAAAACATAAAAAATAGACTTGTAGGGGAAGAATTTGAAGGTTATTGTAAGTTCAAGTAAAGATATATTTTGATACAGAAGATGCCTATTTTCATTCATCCAAAATTACTCTGGTTTATTCTATGGTCCAGTCTAGCTTGGCTTCTTATAAGGTGCAGTGAGGTGACATGGGGAAACATCCTACAGAAAGAAATTGGGCCAGGATTGGGTCCTGTCCTTGAGCCTTCAGTCTTGTGTCTGTGAAATACAAGAGAATACAAAGGACAGTTCAGAAGATATTCAAGTGTCAGTTCATCTGTTACAATTTCAAATCAATCACAGCAGCTGGGGACAAGATCTTGTTAAGATGAAATTCTAAAGAATGTTTTTAATTTTCATTTTAAAATGCTGGTCAGCATGATTTCCTCCTCAGCCACCAATCACAATGTTCATGAGAAGTGAGCTGAGCTCTGCTGGACCAGATTCTGCAAGTGGATCCTTCATTATGATAGAAAATGAAAACGTAGCAAACACTAAAGAGTACATTTATGTATATAGCTAAATTGCACTGCTCTTGGTGAGCTCATCTTGGGTTTAAGATGCTTAGCTGTTTCTATCTTTCATTGTGCCTACCAGATCTTCAGCTTTGTAAAATTTCAAAGCATGGATTTATATGTAGTTTAAAAAGTGAGAATATGAATCAATGTAGTAATAAACTAGAGTATTTTACAGTACATAAAAACATTGCTCAGGAATAGTCTAAGAAATATTTTTAGTGTTTTTTCCTAGTCTACTGGAGACCAAATGTGAAATTTTGAATTGGTAAAGGAAATGAATGTAATAGACAGTATTGCATTTCCAGATTCAGTATTTGTAAAGTTACAGTTAATATGAATTGTAGTTGCATGTACATTCAGCTCTATGCAATGAAAGTGAAATTAACCTGATGTGCTCAAAGACCAGATAAATTGGCTGTCTCAGAGGTGTGGTGGGACTGAAGATGGAACTGAACACCAGCAGCTGCAGAGGACCAGCACATTCCAGTGTTGCTTTTGTTTTGGTCCAGCCTCATCATCTATTTCAGCTCTTTTAGATGAAAGGGTCCTGCATCCCGTGCTAGTGTTTCAAACTCTGGCCAAATTCTGCAAACCTGCCTTAGTCAAATTTTCCTGAATCACATTTATGTAGTGAAAGATTGGATAGCTGCTTTGCCAATAATCAGGATTTTAATGCACTGTTCTAGTTCACTGTTACAAGCACCAAAACTGAGGCAATAATCAGAATAGCAGGTTTTTAAACAAATTCTGTTAGATGCAGTAAATGAGCATGTTGTTATAGCACTGAATATTACTGTATACTCAATTTTCCTCTAAATGGAAGCTTTCCTGGGTTATAAAGGAGGGTATAGATACAGGTACATTTTGCATGATCACTTCTTAAAGAATAAATAAACCACATTTCAATCTGCTGGGACCAGAGCAAAGGTGGTTGGCACTGAGCAAAGTGTTTTATCACAGAAGCAGGAGAGTTTTAATGTAGTGCTTGTGATCTTGTGGACATCAGTCTGTTGTTGGAGACTAAAAAGGGAAGCAGGTGGAGCAGGTGATGCCATTTTAATTAAGTCTGAATTCTTGTTCATCATAGGCTCTGTGTGGGATCTGGCCAACTAAGTTTGTCTCACATGATAATCACAGCAGTCTAATTTCTGTCGTTGATTTGTTGCTTCTGACACAGTTGTCTTTATTTACACACAGAAATAGAAATTCTGTGTTTGCCTCAACAAACAGCTCTTGCCTGCAAGGGTTGGGTTTCATCGTGTTTCCCTTTGAACTGCACCATGTTCTGGGCCTACAGATAAAACAAGCTCCTTTTATGAAGAGGACTATGCTTTATGTTCCCTTCATTTTGTATTGATGGATGTGGCCTTTAGAAGCACTTCTGAATGGAGCAGAAACGTTTATTCCATCAAATACATTCAGTTTAAAATTAATTACTTCAAAGACATCCACAGCACAGTGTTGTGTGGCAATTATACTTTTTGTTTTTACAACGTTTAGCAATATGATCATCTCTGTGTCTAAGCCTAGCACTGGTGATGCTTTTTGAAGAACAGATTACTGTGATGTGAGATATTTAAACAGAGTGATTTATTCTTTTTTTCTAAAGAATTTGAAGGTTTCATGTTCTGCAGTGTGACAGGACAAATATGCTCAGGTTGCATTTTGAATAAACAGCCAGATTCTACTTCAGTTACATCGGTATAAACTTTGAACAACTCAGTTGTTTTCAGTGAAATTACCCTGTTAAAGGATGTGAAGAAACAGAATTTTACTCCAGTATGTATGAACTGTTCTCCTTAATAATGCTAAACTGTATTTTTAATGCATCACAAGAAGAAATTGAAAGCAATACTGTTTTTCTCATGACATATTCCTCTTTTCTGCATGACTTGCATCTCATATTGAGGTCAGTTCATGTTTTACCTCCCCTGTACCCCCTCCCACCTCATTTTTCACTGGGATACAGCAGGATAATGCTGCAGGGAGGGTTGTGCTGATTCCACTGGACTCAGGTGTCCTGTTTGACTCCAGACTGCTGAAATCTGCCCTAATCCTGTCACTGTTCATGTCCTCTCTGTGTTTCATTTATTGTTGTTTCAGGTAATTTTTACCTTGTATTTGCTATTTATTTGCTATTTAAAGGATCTTGTTAGAATTCTGAGAGAATTTTGACAGTTTTTTGAGCCAGTATGTGGTATCTTTTTTTGGAGCTGATATTATACTTTAAATTTCTACAGTATGAAATTGCCTAGAATGTACTATTTTTTTGCCTTATTTTAAAGGTATTGAGCCTTTGTTGCTCCCATTGCATTAGTGGTTTTTCATCTGAAAAATAAACAGACCACTCTGGAAGGACTGAACTTGATTAACTGAGGATTTGCAGCCCAGCTTTTGATGTTGGTATTCATGTATTCTTATTTATTTGAACTTTTTGTGCATATTTTTGCTAGTAATTCCATTGGAAAGTGATCTTGTAATTCAAAGGTACCGTATATTTGCTACATTAAAAGTGAGATACTGCCCAGTCTGTGCCTGAGTTGTGTTTTTTCCATCGTGCTCAAGGTGGCATCTCTGAATTTTCTTTGGGAACATTCCTGTACTGCAGTGTTGGGTGGAGGGTGTAGCTCAGCACATCCCAGATCCTGCGGCTGCTGGCCAAGGGAAGCCATACAAATACGGAAAATAAAAATAGGAAAAATAAAAATAGGAAAAATAAAAATAGGAAAAATAAAAATAGGAAAAATAAAAATAGGAAAAATAAAAATAGGAAAAATAAAAATAGGAAAAATAAAAATAGGAAAAATAAAAATAGGAAAAATAAAAATTCTCCTTCCATCCGGGATCCGGGGTGGCGGAAAACCCGGAGCGGATCAGCCCGGGATGTGGAATGGGGAAAAACCCGGAGCGGATCAGCCCGGGATGTGGAATGGGGGAAAACCCGGAGCGGATCAGCCCGGGATGTGGAATGGGGAAAAACCCGGAGCGGATCAGCCCGGGATGTGGAATGGGGGAAAACCCGGATACGATTTATCCTGGAATATGGAATGGGGGAAAACCCAGGCGGGATTAGTCCCTGAATATGGAATGGGTATAATTTAATTTCACACGCAGCGTGTTCACATGTTCAGCTGAGGCTAATCCAGAGGAAAACAGAGACAGGGAGACTGAAAAAGGAAAATCCAGAATTTTCTATTGCTGCAAACCCCCTTTGTTTTACTATTTCTGTAATCTATATATTCAGCTTTACAAAGCTCCTGTGTGAGGTATCACATAACAGTTTTACAATCAGAACATTTGTGCTGTTTGCAGTTTTCCTCATGTCTAAATCTTCCTGTCCTTCCTGTTATTTAACCTGTTCCTGTTATTTGTGAGTCTCAGAAGGTCCTGCCTGCCTTCCTCCCCACGCTCAGTTAGTTACCTCATCGTGGCCTATTTGACACCATCTACTGCTTTTCTTCTCACCTGAACAGGACATCAGTTCTTCCATAATTCTTTCACAACCTCCAGAGCCTTGTATTAATTATTTTCCAGTTCTAAAAGAAAATAAACCTTACATGCAGTAAAAGCAAATCAGGAGAATGGAAAATGCTGTAAGAGGTGTTTTCATAGAAGCCAAAGCTGTCCCCATGCTTTCTGCCATTCTCTGTTTCTTGATTTTCCATGTCCTCCTTCTTTGTGTAGTATTTTTCCCACCCTGGGTGGGAAGTTCAGCTCATATATATATAGATATATAGATATACATATATACATACAGTATACAAGCTCATCCTTGCATGATGGCTTTTGGGTGGAACAGGACACTCTGGGATTGTTGTCAAATCTTTCGAGTAAGCTTTGGCAGAACTTGCTCTCATTTCAAAGTCTGAAATCATAGAGGAGCAGCATGCCTGGGCATAGCTGATAAACCCAGCTCCTATTGAAAGTAAAGTTGCACGTTTACTGTTTGCAAACAAATCATTAGTGGAGTTATTAGTAAATGGCATTTCCAAGGAACTGTTGACACCAGTCACGTGTTTACTGTTAGTTATATAATGGCCATAAAATGCAGTCATGGCTCGTTTATTGTGTGTGGAAGTGGGAGGTGCAGACTGACTGAAGCAAACACCACAGGAGGATTGAGCTCTGCTTGGAGTCAGGTCAGTTTGAAAGAAACAACTGTTCCGCTTTTTTTCAGTTTGTCTGACGAGGTGGGAATACTCGTGGCCCTCTGGGGCAGCTCACAGGGCTGGAACCAGGTGGAAAAGCTGGTGGAAAAGCTGTGGGCTGAGGGAGCCATCACACAATATTCCACATCCGTTCCTCTGCTGCACCTGGATGCTCCCACCTCCCTCGGCAGGATCTTCCCAGGTCCCCCATGGTCCTGCTGCACCCCATGGAGCTGCTCGTCATCCTGCTGCTCCTGCAGGTGGGTGTGGGCTGGGATGTGGGGAGGGGATCCAGTGCATGGGGGCCATGGAGGGAGGATGGAGCCAGGATCTTCTCGTGGTGCCGAGCAGCAGGGTGAGAGGCAACAGGCAGGAGATGGAACACAAATATTCCACCTGAACGCGAGGAAGGACTTCACTGTGCGGGTGACTGAACACTGGAACAGGCTCCCTGGAGAGGTGATGGAGTCTCCTTCCCTGGAGACACTCACAATCCATCTGGACACAATCCTGGGTAGTGTTCTTGAGGGGACCTGCTTGAGCAGGGAGGCCGGACCAGATGATCACCAGTGGTCCCTTCCCACCTTAATCACCCCGTGATTCTGTGATTCTGTTTGTCCCCACACGGTGCCTCTGGAGCAGGCGGTTCCTCTGTCCCAGGCCCTGGGCTCAGGTCTCTGGGAAGGGGCTTTCCAGGGATGGGGACCCTCTGCTCCTCCTGCTGGGGGTAGCGGAGCACTCATGCCTGGCTGAGCACATTGGTGCCTGGTGGTGACCCTTCCATGTTAATCATCGTCCCCCAGGAATTCAGTGGCATTTCCATGAGTCTTTCTGTGGGAGTCATGATCCTGTACCAGGTTGTTCCATTCTAGCAGTGCCCCTGGATGGAATGGAGACAGCACTGCCCCAAGCCATGGCTGTGCAGGTGCACATGAAGAGTGGGGAAGCCGGAAATTACGCAGTTAAAGCTTCCAAAATAATTAAAAGTGACTACATGTAGACAAAGGGGTAAACAGCAGGGGCCCAGCAGGGCTGAACCTGGAGCAAATCCAACACAGGCAAGTTGCAAGGGCTGAGTGGAAGCCTTGCTTACTATTTTTACATCACAGAAGCTTTTCCTGGTATGCAACAGCTTTACAGAGTAGCTCCAAGGCATTGCTGGTGAACGCCATTCGTTGCTTGGGAGGTTTATAACCATGACAATTTTATAAGTGTTTTATTTCTTCAGAATAAGGTGACGGGATAAAGGCCTGACCTTCGCCCAAGTCTGGGCAGGCAAAGATCTCTTTTGTTTTTGGAAACATTTGATAGGATGAGTCACAAACCCCGAGATTTCCAAAGAAATTGTTGAGAAGTAGAAAGGTGTCAAAGTTCCTTGTGAGCTAATGGCAGTAGTGTAATTTGACCACTGTCATAGTCCTTTGAGGCGAAAGATTTCTGTTAAAAAGCAGCGCTTGAAGCCTGGGCAAGAAAACTGCATTTTTAAAAGGGCAAATCCTGCCAATTTGGGTCAGTCACCATTCTCAGTGATTTATTTTACCCATCTGAGTTAGAGATTTTGGTCGAGTGATCACTTTCTGGTAAAGCATCTGTGTTTGGAACACTTCAAGTCCCTGACACCTGAAATACTCGCCAGACTTAACTCTTTTTT
The DNA here is from genome assembly GCA_013398175.1 of Climacteris rufus. Classification (NCBI taxonomy): domain Eukaryota; kingdom Metazoa; phylum Chordata; class Aves; order Passeriformes; family Climacteridae; genus Climacteris; species Climacteris rufus. The sequence goes on along the minus strand of VZRZ01007867.1, from coordinate 900,583 downwards.
GCAGGAGTTTAAGTCCTGTCAATACCAGACAACTTCTAAAGAAGCACTAGACACAGAGAGACAGGGGTGAATATTTTAAAAACTGGAGATAATTGATTTGGGATAAGCCACAGAGATGATACCATGGACTGGTATCTGCATGGATACAGCATTTCTGTGTTTCTGGGACTGGCATCACCTGTCCAGAGGAAACAGTCTCACAGCTCTCATGGCATTCATTTGGAATGAGATAGATGATATTTGTGATATTTGTGGAGTTAAGGGTTAGATACAATTCAATTCAATACAATACTGTCAAAACTGGATCAATATGTTTCTGTCAAGGCAAATTCCTCCTAGACAACATATCAAGGTTTTCTAGTGACCCACAGTTGTCACAATCACTTTTCTTTTTTTCACAAGGTTACTGCTGCCAACGGTTTTTCTTATGAAATTGAAAATTTCAGTTCAAGGCAAGGCAATAGAAGGAAGTGTATTCAGGTTTGTAGTCAATATTGTATAACAACAGATACAGAACAGCTAATGTGTAAACTATGGCACTAAAACCATTTCCTTATCCAATAGTGGGTGGATTCTTCTCAGTTAGACAGTCTGCGACCTCTGAAGCGAACAAAAAGGGCTTGGATTATCACCACCATTGATGTTGAAGAGGAGGACAAAGGACCATTCCCCAAATACGCTGGACAGGTACAAACAACCTTGTAGGAAATGTTCTGTTTGAAGCTTAGTGATGCATTTATCACCTCGTATTGTACAATAAAATACACAGGGAGCAGAGGGCAAGAATTGTGCATTAAACAGCAACTTTTTAAAAGCTGACTTGTCTTATTTAGTCAGAGTTGGGTAGATCTGTGAGGTGGGAGGAATTTACTGTTCGTTCCTAAGGGAAGCTGCAAGGACACTCAGGAGACAGAAGACTATGGAGTGGGAGTAGTGAGAGGGTCACCCTGCACGCTGTGCAGTGCTGCTACAGCCCAGAGAGCTGTGGAGATGGATGAGACCCAGAGAGGCCCCATCTGCAAAGGGAACGGGGCAGAAAGAGAACTGGTCTAAAATATTTGCATTTCTGTTCATCTTCCCTGCTCACCTTGCACTGTTCTACTTCTCTCTCCAAAAGCTGTTCAATAACAGATCATTTAATACAACAATAAAATATTTAATCAGTGGACCTGGGGTAGATGAAGCTCCAGAGACTGGACTGTTTTCCATAGATGACGATGCCAATGGACACGTGTACGTCCATCGCACCGTCGACAGGGAGAAGACCCCAACCTTTCAGGTAACACACTGTGAGCACTTCCACCTGTCTGCAAAGGTTAATTGCTTCCTCATGGCTAAATGCTTCACGAGACTGAGACACACCTGTAATAATGTTGTGTGTATTTTCATGGCCTCCTTTCCTTACCTTTAAACTTTAAATAAATGCTAAGTTGTCTGGCTCAGCAGACGCCAGTGGCTTTCACATCACTAATAAATCTCTGTGGCTTGTTTGAATTCCCACAAATATCTGCATACTTCTTTTCAATCTTCTTTCTGGTATGACCCTTGATAATAACCTGAAAATTTAAAAGGCTGTCCTGAAATTCAGAATATGTTGCAACTCTAGCGGCCAGAACACTGAGTTGTAAACACAGCCTCCTAATCAGGAGAATGGAAGCAGACAGTCATGTGTCACAAAAAACTGGGTAATCCTGGAGGAGCTGCAAAGCTGTATTACTGTAACTGTACATAAGAGGAAGCATATGTTTCTCCTTAAGAAGCAGAAAAGCGTTCACAAGCAGGAAGTGTAATGAAAGAAATGTGATAATGAGTTTATGAATGAAATATGGGAGTGTGGGTTTGTTTTCCTCCTGAAAAAAAAATTCAGTTGTGGTCTCCTTATGTTTATTCTGTGCTGATTTCTATTTGTGTAATTGTGGATTATTTACCCAAATTATAGTTTTCCATGTGGTTTTCTGTGCAACATCTTGCTTTCCATAATGAAAAGAGAAATTCTGGAGATCTTTGTATTCCCCCTCACTAGACACAGGACTGTGCCAGGGCAGGCACTCCAGACTAGGTTTTAAAACAGAACTAAGTGCAGCAAAGGAGGATTCAGCATTCAGAGTTGAGTCCCGTGCACAGTCATGGATATGGAGCTAAAATATCATACAAATGCAACTGGAGAAAACTGAATGTACTACTTAAACAAATAGTTCAGAACTGGGAAGCACAGGTGAAAGCCTTCTTCTGTCTGGCCCCAAGGATATTTATGTGTTTTATGTTAGGCACCCATTTCAAATAACCCAGATCCACTTCCATTTATAATATTTTTTTACTTTTAAAAGTATTGTTTGAGGCCTAGGGTGACCATTATGGATCTACTACCTCTGAAAGGTGAAACAACGACTTAAACACGACTGAAAGACAATGTTAGGCAAATTTGACTGAAGCAGATTCAAAACAGAAAGTTTTTTTGTTCTATTCTGACATCTAAATGTTGCTGTTCAGAGCATTCTGATATCTGTGTTGCTACTCATTTAGATACGTTTTGATGTTGAGAACAGAAAAACTCATGAGCTGTTGGACAGCCCTATATTTTTCAAGATAAAGGTTAAAGATATTAATGACAATGCACCTGAGTTTTCCAAGGAGGAATATGGCATTACAATAAGAGAGAACCACAGTAAAGGTAAGTGCCAGCCAAACAAGGGATACTCCTGGTTTGTGTGTGACTGTTATCTTCTTCATTCCTTCATCATTATTGTCCCTTTCTTCCTAAATCTGTTCTCCCTACCTTAAACACTCATGAGTTTAGACACAATTTCCTGTTTCTATGTTTTAACCTCTTGTCTGCTTAACCTCAATGTATATTGAAATATCATTGGAGACATTTTGGACACACTCCCAAGATATTTTGTCTTAACTACAAGCCAAGACTTCAGCAGGCTGTGGATCTGGAAGCTGCAAATGCACCCAGCTTCACAGGATGTGATCAGACACTGCTCAGAAATACAAAGACTTAGTCTGGGTGTGTAGACATGTGGTGTCAACTCCTCAGGATCTGGCATAAAATATAGTAAATGTTTTTGATGAAGTAAATTCAGGAGTGGAGTAATTCTGTTGTCTAACAGTTCTTTAGGCAGAATTGCCACCCAAATAAAGTAATGACCAAAGTCTTTACAGTGAAGTTATAGGTCTTCTTAGGACTTGTGTGTTTAAGAGCCTCAGAGAGGCATGATAAACTCCACATTGAGACTAAACTTTTCTATTATACCTCAATTCTTCATCCTAGATGAGCCAGTTTTCCAAGTCACAGCCTTGGACAAAGATGAAGTCGGCAATGTGAATTCACAGGTGTCCTATTCTATAAGTATGCAAATGCCCTCTGGATTCACATTTAATATTGATCCTACCACAGGATCAATACTTCTGTCAGGATGCCTGGATTATAAGGTGATGTATATTTGGCAGCTTCTTATCATTTCATGATGATACATGTTCACCACACAGTTACCAGATAAAAGGGGAAGGGGAGTCTCACATCCAGCTTTGTAGCTGTGACTGGCAAAATGTGGGAACTGCTTCTGAACTAAGTTTACAACTTGCTTGTTTCTGTTTTTCAGGCTGCCAACTCTTACAAACTTCTGATTAAAGCCCGTGACCATGGAAGCCCCCAGCTGTCATCCACTGCAACAGTGAATGTTGTTGTTGAAGATGCAAACAACCACCTCCCTGTATTTTCTAGTGATAATGTAAGGAAAAGTATTATTACTTCACAGAGCCTTTCTGAGTATAGTTCAGTCCTTCAAACTGCTAAATGCACTCAGCAGTGGAAATGGGAAACCTCAGACACTTGCAAAATCAGGCCAAAATGTACAAATGAGATTTATCTGTCACATAAAATACCTCTTAAAATGTGGACAGTGCTAAACTTTGTTAATTTTCTGTGTGTGGCACCAGAAGGTTTTTGTCTCACTGGTAGCATAAGGAAGTTGACAGACCAGCTTATTCTAACATCTGGGAAGCTGTGGTGCTGATTGCCCAGAGAAGTGGTGGATGTTCCACCTCTGGGAGTGTTCAAGACCAGGTAGGACAGGGCTTTGAACAACCTGGTCTAGTGGAAGGTGTCCCTGCCCATGGCAGGGTTGAAACTAGGTTGCCTTTAGGGTGCCTTCCAACCCCCACCATCCTGTGATTACAAACTGCTTTTTGTTTTACAAACTACTATCCACCCTAAATGAACTATCCCAGCCAAACCTAGCACATGTATCCAGAGTACTGAATCATGCCAGGTCCTGGTGTGGGTAAATAGTTGGAGTTATGAAGACAGGAATAGATACTGGGCTACAAAAGCGATTACAAATTCACCTACAAAAGCAAACACCTTCACCAGTGTGTTACTATGGTAGGTCTCCTACCTGGTGTTTGGAAGACCTGAGGGAATGATGTTAGATCACCTGCTAAAACAGGTTTATACAAGAAGTCTGTGCTTTGTCATCAACTCCAATCTAGTAAAATTCTGACCCTTCTCACAGCTGTGATTTGTTCCCTCTCTCTGGGTATCACCCTTATTACATTTTCAAAGGTTGTGATGCAAGGACAGTGCTGTTATATATTAGAAGGCAAGAGTCTGGATTTCAGCTCTCAATCAGTGACCAGTTTATTTTAAGAAATAAAGACAAACAAATCACATTTATCACTCCTTACATGATTGAGTTGTCATTTCTCAGCCTGTCTGTGGAGTGCTAGTTAGGCAAGCTGGTGTCTACACTGTACCATCAAAAACTTAGCCAGGGTGAAGAGATTACCTAAAATAAATAGCTAGCTAGCTAGATGATAATCATCCTTATTTTCTTCTTTTTTCTTCCCAGTACCAGTTACAGATCTCAGCAGGACAAGAACATCTGGCTGTATTACGGCTCCAAGTGGAAGATAAAGACACTCCCAACACTCCAGCATGGAGAGCAAAATACAGAGTGGCAAAGGGCAATGAGAAGGAACAGTTCACCATAGAGACAGACCCAGCCACAAATGAAGGCATTTTGAGTGTTATCAAGGTAAGGAAATAGCAATAGATAAGCTGAGCCTGGCAGTGTGTCATGTGGCCTGTATGAGTATGAGATTTAGAGTCTTAGCTCATGTGAATTACAGGTAACAGAGGTAACTGCCAAACTAAAGCTTATAACTGCTAATCACACTTTTGTCTGGGTTTTTCAGCCTCTCAGTTATGAAGGTGACTCTGAGATGAGACTTGTCATTTCTGTAGCAAATGAAGAACCTTTCTTCTGGTGTAAAAACGGCGTTGTGATGATGTCTAGTCTGGAATCCACAAACACAACTGTGAACATCAAGGTCTTACAACATGCTCCAAGGTTTTATCCTCCTATACTTATTGTCCAAAAAGAAGATTCAATGAAGCCTGGGAGGGTATTTAGAAAGTATCCTGCCACATATCCAAATGATGTGCCAAATAAGATAAAGTAAGTGGAGATGTTCCAACTCTCAGAATAGGAAATAGTTTAGCAATACAAAGAGGTTTGCAAGTTTAGTTTGGTGCCCAGAATCCATTTAATATCATAACTTGTAATTTATCCCTGTCTCATTAAGATATGAACTAGCCCATGACCCAGATGGTTGGCTGAGTGTGGATGAGAATTCTGGTGTTCTAACTGTGGCAAAAGAATTTGATCAAGAATCCCCTTCTTTGAACAACAGCCTGTACACCATTATTGTTCATGCTACTGATCATGGTAAGCAGCCAGTGAGAAAATATTCAAGCATTATTTGGACTGTGGGATGAGGTGCATGTTGAACATAAAAAGACAGCAAGACTATGGATCTAAGTGGTTAATGGATAATAAAACACTCTCATGTTTAAAACTTGTGTTATGTGTGACTAGTAGGGTAAGCCAGACAGATCCTGCCAATGGACTGTCATTTGCCAATACTCAGCTGTGAGTGTTTTTCTGTTTCTTTTGCTCCTGTCTAGGCATTCCACCACAGACTGCTACTGGCACCATCCTGCTTTACTTGTCTGACATTAATGATCACATGCCATCGTTGGTGGCTCCTTCTTTAGATGTGTGTGACAAAAAAGAAGGGACACCTGTCATTGTAGAAGCCAAGTCTGCTCTGGCCCATTCATATTCAGGGCCATTCACATTTGAGCTGGCTGAGGACTCTGGAGATGTGAAGCATAACTGGACATTAGGAAGGAACTTTGGTGAGTTTTTCCTTTCATGTCCTTCATGAGAAGTTTATTGTCAGTTGTGTGCCCTCTGGTTATTTCACTGTCTCTTACCTTTATGATTTGTTACTGATGAGTCCCCATGAGACTGAAATGATGGGAAAGAGCAACTTTCAACATAGGAAGTTATGGCAGTTTGTAAAAAGTTACATTGCTCTTCATCTGTGCTGAGGACAGGACCAGCAGCAATGTGCTTAAACTGCAGAAAGGAGGATAAGACAGCTGAGGAACCAGTTCTTCATTTGATTAACTACCTAATGAATTCCAGAGGTTACCAGGGAGCTGTGCCAGAATACAGCGAGGCTCAGCGAGGTGATAAAGTGGGATGTAATTTAGTCCTATTTACTGTGGTGCATAAAGGCTGGAAAAAGCATTTGAAATTGGGGTGCAAATTGGTTTCTCTTTGATTATCAACAGAAAGGACTGTAGAATATCAGACTTCTTTCTCTGAGTCTTGTAATAATTCACTTGTCTTTTTAGGGCAGTCAGTTGAACTTCTGATGTTAAGAAGCCTCCCACAAGGCAGCTACTTGGTGCCCATCATTATTCAGGACAGGCAAGGATTTTCTACAAGGCAGAACCAGCACATCAGGCTCTGCTTTTGCCCAGATGGGCATACATGTGAATATTCACCAGTTCTACAAGCGGCAGTGGGACTTGGAAGTGGTGCCATTGCAATAATACTGATGACTTTCTTATTACTATTGGGTAAGCAACCTCCTAACTTATCTGTCTTCTGCCCACTGGGTCTCATTGCAATTGCAGCTCATGAACTCAAATCTACTAAAATCACGGTTATATTGCATCCAGATGATGACTGGCAAATGCAAGTTGTCGTTAAGCTAAACTCTAGTACAACATAGTAAATATTTTTATTTGCATTGAGTCAAATAGAATACTTTACTTTTGTGACATTTATTGTGTCCTGGCAAACTGAAAGTAATGAATTTCTCCCCTGGGGGTTACACTTGTTCTGGAGCTGCTTTCTCTGTACCAGCTCATGTTGGTTAACACTGAAGAGATGAACTACTGATTCTTTACCTGAATAAAAGTTAATAGATTATCTGAGGACTATTTCTCTGATTACCTGTGCATGATCTGTTCTATCTGCCTGCTCAGGCTCCCTGCTCCAACCAAGCATTCCACCTGCACAGCTGCATTGCTGGGGGTTCCCAAGTGAGCTCCTTTGGAGCTGGGCTGGGAACCTCTCCAGCCCACTGTGTTGAGCCAAACCCATCTATTCCCAGTGCCTATTTCACCTTTCCCTTTCTCATTTACAGTTTCCAGCATTGTGCTTTGCCAGTGTTACAGGTCAGGGGCTAAAAGCAAGGCCATTGTTCTACCCCAGGAAGGTGAACAGACACTAGTCAGCTATAATGAAGAGAGTGGAAGTTCTTTGTCTCAGGTAAGTGTCACAGCATATATTAACACCAGTGTTGTGTGCCTGAATGTGCTACTAATCATCTCTTTAATTATGTTTTCTCTAGTTTTGGTATTGAAAATAAAACTTTTTTTGCCCTGAAGCATGTCTGGGGAGCTGTTCTCTGCATGGGCTGGATAATGCTGCTCTGATGGCAGTCTGTTACCACTCCTACCCCTTTTTCAGTATCAGCAGGGCCTTCCCAGGGGCTTCATCCTGCTGGTGAATTCAACAGATGAGGAAGCACAGCATCTCTTGTCACTCTGCTACACACCCATCCTAGTGTGTGCAACAAGGAAGTAAATGAAGGTGAAAAATGGAAGAGTCTGCCAAGATGTGATCCTTCACACTGAGTTCAGTTCCTTATTAACACCATCCCTCTCCCTGTGTGCAGGCTGGGCTGAATATTACATGTTATGCTGCTCCACCACCTGTGTTTGTGGAGGCTGGAAGAGAAGTGATTGCTGAGGTAACTGCCTGGCTCCTGATGTAAATGTCCTTTTCTATACCAAAGGAAGTGTTGTGCCAAGAAGGAGGTCTGCTATTAATAACAGTGGGAAGAATAATGCAATATTGTCCAATTAGAAACTTACTGTCATTTGCTGGAATAACTGGAGAAGGCAGCACAAAAGAAATGGATGTAACAGAGAGAAAGATAACAGGACTTATTTGTAAGTGAAAGAAATGTCCGAAGGTGACTTTACATTGGTCAAACCTGAGGTAGCGTGTCTGTCTTCCAGAATCACCGTTTCACTCGTTATGAGACATCCCAAGCCAGACTCCTGGATTCCTTCACACAGACAGTGGACAAAACACTGAGTCAGGTATGAAATGAATGTTGAACTCTTCCTGTGTCGAGCTGGTTTGTAAGTACAGGAGAAAGGACTTGGAAAACTGGACAGCTGCTACGGCTGCAGCTGCTCTCAGCCCACATCTCAGAAGCACTGCAGTTGAAAGCAAGAGATATATTTGATGGGGAAACATTCAAGACTCTTGGTTGAAAATATCTTTTTCCCTAGGCTGAGCTGTCCTTCAGGTTGGAGAAGTGGGGCTAAAATGCTTTCTGTGGCTGAGCAAGGTTACAGTTTTGTCACCTGCTCTTGCACTTCTGTGCTGTCAGGGAAATTCTAGTTCCTGCTGCCATGCTCTGTCTGACCCCTGCATGTTTACAGGCCTGTCCTTTGGCCTTCTTGGCCACACTGCAGGCCCTACCAGCCAGGGTCACTTGCCAGCTCTGTGGTCCAGGACAGATCAAATGCCCTTTTCTGCCTTTTGTACCCTGGAGGAAGTTCAGGCTCTGGGGCTTATGGAGCTGAGAGTTTCAGCAGAGCTTTTCCTTATCAGACATAATCTTCATTGTAAATTTCTGGCTTTACCTGCCCAATTTGCATGCCGTGATTTCTTTTAATTTTCAAAAGAGCAGTAGGAGCTTTTGTGCTGACTTACCTTGTTTCTTCCCTTCTTTAGAAGGTGTATTATCAAAGCACACTGGAAGATTATGGGGACATCTATGAACCCTGCAGATACAGTGAGGAAGGAGAACTAGAGCCAAGTATCTCCCCCTGCTCCATCTCAATTGGCAGTGAGGACTTGCCTGTTGATTTTTTGAACACTCTGGGACCAATGTTTTCTACTCTGGAACAAATCTGTCAGAAGTGATCTCCATCATTCCATTAATTTCAGAAGGCTGTGACTACTTTATGGGGTTGCAAAGGCTTCTGGCAGGAGCACTGACAATTTCAGGAAAAAAAAGAGCCATCTGTACTTGAAATCATTGCAGTGTTTACACCACGAGTACCTGGCCTTTCTTTCTTCCTGTCTGCACTGTTTGCATGTGGGCAGTCAGGAACCTGACATGTCTGGAGGGCTAACTGTACTCTGCAGAGATGGTGGAGGGATTTTGGCATATTTGTGCACACTTACAGAAATAGAGGATCTCATATTAAGGATCCTCAACTTGGTATGCAAAGGGAAAGAAACCCCGATCTACTATGCCTGAAATTCCAGTCAAAGTTCCCTATGGAAATGATCATTTTGAACAGAGAAGGCAGTTACCTGCTAGACCAGTGATATAGTTCTTTCTGCAGTAAGTGGTCTCTTTAAATGCAAGATTAACTTCAGTACAGTACCATGTGGATCTGACTGGATGATCTGATCTTTCATATCCATATGACACTGAAACATCAAAGAGAAAGTTCACTTCTCCTCTTGGTGTGTCTGTGTCCAGCCACTCGGTACAGGTCTGTACCATCCTTCCTTTAGCATGAATGAGGCACTTTTGGTGTTTGTGTGCTGTGCTGGCATCTGCTGGCTGTTGGTACAATGGCACTGCTGTAAATAATACCCTAAATGCTAAGAAATTGTTGACAGACAAGGTTATTCCTTTCAGGGAAATAACCACCTGCTCTGAACTAGCCACAAGTGACTGTGAGGAGGAAATTCCTGGTTTTCCTTGGGCACCACTAATAAAACTGATGGAATGATAAAGAAGGGACAATATCAAATTTGCCTGTTAGGAAACCACAGACCTGTTACTTCTAAATTTTGAGGTTTGCACATGTCTGACTGTGTGTCCTTGACCTGTGCTCAGTTATGGCACAATGGCTGTTGGTCTTAAATACAGGAATGAGGGAAGAGCTCCGGAGACAGAATTCTGACATTAGGCAAGTTGAATACATGCAGGAAGTGTCAGAATTAGTTACAAGTCTTACTTGTCTTCTTTTACAATTCTGTGCTGAAAGAAAAATGCTTTGCCTAAGGCAAGCACTAAGTCTGGTAGATAAGACACTGTTTTTCTGTTTCAAAGTTTAGTTAAACAATAAATTATGCTTTCGCTCGGATATTATTAACTAATAATTCAAGGCTGGAAACTTCAGTCAAGTGTGATAAAAGAATTTGGCTGAGTGGCAGGCAGCTATGTTTTCCTAAATGCCAGCAGCAAGATCTGTTTACACAATAAATCACTCCTGTGATAAACTGTCCTTAACTTGTAACTCCAGATGGAAGGCTTCAAGTCAGGCCAGTGATTTAGTAGCACTGCTAATAACTGAGGTGATGTTTTTATTGCAAATGATGACCTTACTGGTAAGATTAGAGTTATGCTGTGTTTTGCTAGAGCAAAAATAATAATGAAACTGTGTGTTTATTGTTCGTGTAAACTTGTGTTGGGTTTGGAGCACACCATGCCTGCAATCACCCAAGCATTAGATGTGATCAGACCCACGGTTGCTAATGTTGTTAAAGTTCTCTCTCTCTCTTGCATGGGACAAAAAGAACTGTTTGAATGAAAAGTCATTTTTTGGGAAATGAGAATGTTCCCTGGAGGTTCTTACAACCATAGACCATGTGCCCAACCAGGAATAACATTCAGTATTTTAGTGTCTTCAAGGATTTAGAAGCCTTGCACACATAAACTAATACAGCTTCCCAAAACCGTTGTGAGGTAAAGATCTTAAAGAGCATCTTAAAGAGCAGAAATTTAGGCTGAAAGAGCGCTTGATTGACCACAGTGACACAGAGAGCTGTGGCAAACTAAGGAGTGGCACTTAGCAATTGTGCTCCATGTGTATCTTGCCTTTTACCAGCGACGTTGACCTTTGCAGCAGTTTTTACCCCATTCCTTTTGAGCAGACCTGAGGGATATGTGCTCTGCTGTGCTCACAGCAAACCAGCACAAAATCTATAATATATACAGTCTTGGAGAAAACAGTGATGGAAGTAGCAAATAATTAAAATTAAATTTATTTTGCTGATAAGGGACAAATGCACAGAAATCATGTCAGCTCCTGTTCTCAAAAAGAGACTTGTAGAATGGATCTAGATTTTCAGAATCCCCTTTTGTCACTGTAATAATTGAAGTATCATTACATTCATAATTTCCACAAAGCCCTGTCATTTATGCAACTACCTGGCCAAAAAAACCTCCTCCTTTTTCACACTAAGCTTTGGCTGTCACTAATTTGATGATTTGACACTTGAACTCCTGTTAATGATCACTGAGTGCTTTTACACAGGAATGACAAAACATGCTACAAACACCCAAATAACCACTCAAACTGCTGAAAGCTGTTTGAATCATGCTGCCAACAAAGGGACAGGAAATCAGTCATGGATCAGCTGGGGGGGTCTGGAACACAGCAAAACTCCAGAAATTAAGTCTGGGTTGTAGGTATGTGTGTCAGCTCCATGTGACAATTACTTCTTTCTCTATCTGTGCATTAGGTTTGAGTTGACGTTTCTCCTCAAAGGGGAGTGAAGGAAACTGAAATTAGCTTATTAATCTCCCGTTGTTTTAAAAACAAGAAACTTCTTCTTGAGACACCAGTAACTTTTTAGAGGAGTTTGGCAGAAGAGAGGCCTGGGCTAATGAGGAACACCTTCACTACCAAATTACTACAATCAAAAAGGTTTATTTGGAGGCTTTCATGAGATACAGTGATTACTAAGGAGTGAAAAATGAGGCATAAATCAGTGCATTTCTCTCCGCATCACACGTTGGCATCAATCACGCTTTTGGAGACACCATTGCAGGAGGCTGCTCAGTGAATGGCTCTTAACTGTGTGAGACAACATCAGGACACAGAGCAAGAGGGAACAGTTGGAGGCAACAGCTTTGCTTGTGCCACACACCACAGTGAATATTGTGCTGATACCCCGAGCAGGTCTGGCCCTCAGAGCTGCTGCCCCATCTCCACTGGGTGTGAGGGAAACCTCCCAGTCTGGGGGAGCTTTCAGAGCTTCTCGTGGAGGTCGATGCTCTGTCCCTGCTGGACACACACCAGGGCCTTGCAGCAAACCTGGGCTGAGGGATTTGGCCTTTAGAGCAGGCAACCACCAGGTTTCTTCCCAACACCCCTCTGCTTGTGCCTGGTGCCCAAAGCCAGGCAGAGAACTCGTGCAGTGCCCACAGGATCACCCAGAACATCCCCGTGGAGGGACAGAGCCACCGTCCCCGAGTGCTCTCTTGTGCACACCCAGCTGGGTCTTACCCATGGCCTCTGCTCTGCTCGTTCCCAATGGCAGAGGGAATGTGGGAAGCCTCTGGTTTGTTCAGGGCCTGCTTTAAACTAAGCACCTCCATGGCCTGCTGTTTTCCCACTGCTGTGATGGGCTGTAGTGTTTCAATTACCTGTGCACAGTGAGAGGTCTCATCACAACTCCTGTGAACCCCCATTACTTCTGGCCCCTGCTGTGCCCAAGCCAGTGGGAGTCCCAGCAGCACAAATGTTTATCTCTGCACAATCTTCATCTCTGTCTTTGTTTTGCTTCATTTATAAGGATCTTATTTAAAAGCAAATGACACACAATCAGTAAAGGGGAAATTAATCATGCTGGAACCAAAGTTCTGACACGGAGTTTTAGAGGAAACAAGAGACACTGATCACAGGCTGGTCCTGCAGAGAGAGGATGTCAGCACGTCAGCGATAAAGTCTTTTTGTCTCAGACAGAAAGCTTTTCCCTGTCTGCTATTTCCTGTACTCTGCTGAGCAATGGGATCCCCTGGGATCTTTGGTCTGCCACAGAAGGAGTATAAGTTTTAATCAAATCTTTCCGTGCCAGTTTGAGGTCATTTTCTCCCCTCTGAAGGATCCATTTGTCCTGATTAAGGTATTACAAGAAGTCATTTAAAGGACAGATAAATGACAAGAGATTTTATAAGTGAAGGGGAAACCACATGCTGGGAGGGTTATAATTAGTTCCTTCTATTAATGCCTTAGGTGTTGTTGTATTTCACAATCCTAATAATTAAACACTTGGTAGCAGAGTGTTGGATTAGTGCTTAAAAAAACCCCACGGACCAAGGTGGAGGCTTTTCTCAAGGTTTTCTGAGAGCAAGCAGAGAACAGACATCATAGCACATGTGGCAGTGACAGTTCCCCAACCGAGTTCAAAGGCCATGATCACCTTCAAAGAAACTGGAAATAGGCTTTTCCTTTTTTAACATGTGCTGATACTGACAACTGAAAAAAATGCGAGATTTGTGCCATTACAATGGTTTTCCATTTCAGCCTGTAATAGCACTTGGACAGAAAACTGGTGATTGGGAAAATTGAGGGAAGGCACATGCAAAGCACAGTCAAGCAGGTGCTGAACATCAGCTCCTTGTGCTGCTTCTGCTCTTTGCACTCCCATTATTTCATACTTTTCAAAAGTGGTGAGAAGCCTTCACAATGGAAACATCTGCTCCTGTGCTAACCCTGTTAGTGAAACACGGCCTGCTGACGTGGGTCTGATACCTGCAATAACATAACTCACAGTGTCTACTGCAATGACTGAACTCTATCCTGAATGCACAATTATTTGGGACTGGACACTTCTCAAAAAACAGAAGGCACTTCAAAAATATGAATATTTAGTATTGTAGATGCCTACTTGGTTTTTTTTTAACTCTTGTGGTAGGAATCTACTATTCCCAATTATACTATGAGGTGTGAACTGAAACTCAAATTCACAAAACATTTTTTACTCTGAAGGATAAATCTCTGCATTTTCTCTGCTCTGCCTGTGCCACTTCTCCCACTGAGGATGCTGCAGTAAAACCCCATTTGCAGGAAAACCATTCTATAGTATGGAAAATGAAGCAAAATGAGGTTCCAGAAGACAGTGGAGGCCCTTCAGCCTTTTCCCTTGTCCCCTAGACAGATGCAATTACCCAGTGTGAGACTTGGCAAGAGTCATTAAATGAATGAATAGAATAGCAAAGCTAAAATTTCCAGAAGCTCATACAACATCATCTGCTCTTTGTAGGTTCTTCTATTACTTTTATCAGAAAAGGAGTGTCACACAGCACAGTTATCTCCAGTAAAGTACTATGCAACACATTTAACATCTGTTCCTTCTTTCTGATCATCCCCGAGAGATTAAAACCCAATCTTTTGAGAAAATGGGGCTCTCATTAGCAGAATATCAGTATAAAAAAGTATTTTTTTTGTAAAACATAACTTCACTAAATATGTCAATATTGTTGGGACTACAATTACAAAGATCTATTTTTGTACGATCTACTGATTATTCATAATAGCTGAATATGGTAGGTTATTAATAATTCAGTAGTTTTTGAATTGTTCTAAATTCTTTAAAATCAGAAAGAAAATTACTTCAGGGATTTAATTAACAAACTATTTCAAGGCACTGATAATTATTAATGCTTCTTGATAGAGGCTTTCCCTGTGTAGAGACAGTTCTGTAATTACCCAGGAGATGGCATAAGTAGGCCAGTTATCGACCTCCCAGTACCAAGGAGTAAAAGCAAGGAAGGATTAGTAAAACCATATTTGAAAACAAATCTACTTACAAAATGTGTATTTTGATATGGTCAGTGGAAAGGAGTTTTCTTTCTCAAGACAAAGGCCTTTCCTCATCAGTATCACTCAAGGAAGGTAACACTTCATAGCTATACAGCAGCACTGAGGAAAAGGGATGTGAGGAGGCCAGTATGAAAATCCTAAGCAGATATTTGGATTTTTTTCCTTTAGCTATGTCCATTATACAGAAATCTTTGTATTTGTCCACTTTTTTTGCACAATGAAGAGACAGCAACAATGACTGATAAGAAGTAAATCTCTATGTTTGTATCTGCATTGTCCTCTTTCTAGCTCATTTCATCCTGTTTGCTTTTCCAAAGGGTTTTATTCAAAGAATTTCTAAAAGTATAGAGGATATGATAGAATCCATTTACACCAGCAAATGAATACTTCCAAGCACAGAAAAGGAATTTATGTTTGCAACTGGCCTTCAATGTGTAACATTCCATATGAGCATTTTACATATTCTGGTATATATTGTCACTATTCAGCTCTATAAATCCCATAAACAGAACAGATGCTCTGCACACTGTGCTAGTGGATACTTCAAAAAAGAAACAAAAATTCGAGGAGATCAGTTTCCCTCTCTTCGTTCAGTTTCAAAATGCCTAAATCACAGCTCAGGGGGACATTTGATAGTGTCAGCCTGGATTTCTTGATGATATAAATGTACTTGGGGTTAGGATGAAATTTCCTAACTTGAAATCTGCTGCCTGTCATACTGAGGTTACTGTCAAGAAGTGGAACCATTCAGAAATGCAATTAAACAAGAAGCCCTTCCTTGGACCTTGGGTCAAATCCTGAATATGCAGATGCTGAAAGTGATCCTGATGGACTCTGCATTCACTTTTTTTTTTCCCTAGGCATTTGCAAGGTGCCACAGAATGTCATAGTTGAAACCTCCCCTTATGAAAGGGCAAGAGCTGAGTTAGAAGAGTTATTGCAAATCAGCTCAGTGATGCAGCAGCTCAGTTATGTAGGGAGATTTGTTAACAGCTGGCAAGGCAAGCTCCACATTTCTAAGTTCTGAGTTAATTACAAGGAAGTGATAAAGGTATGATGTCTAGGATTAGGGGAAATGAGCATTTTAATATAAGAGAGAAGAAAAAACATTAAACTTGCCTATTTCATTCAGAAGTGTAGATCATCAGTTCATCATCCTTTGTGATCTCCATCAAACATCAGTGAATCTTATCTCTGTGTGGGCAGGTGGCATCTTTTAGTCCTTGACAGAGGCTGAAATAAGAGATTTTAGTTCTTAATTAAGGCTTCAAGATGCTTCCACAAGAAAGGCACTAAGAGATAGACACAGAACAACTATTTGTGCTTTCGAATTTTTTAACATGTTTGCATGTTAAAAATGTTAACATGTTTGCATGTTCACCTTTTGTGAAAGGGTGAGGGATTTTTTTGCCCTGTAATATTTGCTTCCTGCCCAGAATAGCTTCTACATAGCCAGAGATAGGAATCTCACATTTAAAAGCATCCATGTTTTTGTTTTCAAACGTTTTGTTTAAAAAACATCAGCTATAGGCAGGACTATCATAAACCCACAAAAACTCAGTCCAGTTCAACTTGTCAGGTTGCCAAGAATGCTGCTTAGATTAATACAAACACCATCAACCTACTTAATTGAATTGCATTTGGAAGAGATAAGGAAAAGAATACAAGATGATTGTGGAAGCTGCACCAACAAATCTCCCAAAGAACATGTTACAGAATTTTACATGGAAAAAATAATAGCAAACATATCACAAGGCACTGACACTCACAGTTGTTCCTAGCAGAAAGGCAACATAAAGAACTGGCTTTTAGTGTAGAAACTGGAGTGTGTTCTGGATCCTGCAGAGCTGCTGACACAGGCTGTAACTGATGGAAAACCAACAGAACCTGTCATCTCCATGTTTGAGTACTGACAGTGTAAAAGGGTTTCTTCGTTTTGAAATTCCTCTGAAAGCAATAGTGACAAGTGAATTCCTATTTCCAGCTACAGTGGAAAGAATTTCCTACTGCAATGCCTGATTCTTCTTTTTGTTATTTTAGGGAAAATCAAGGATGATTATGGCAAAGCCAGAGTGATCAAATGAAGCAAACGGAGAGGATGGGGTCCCAGACATTTCTTGGTCAGAGCATCCCTGACTGTGACCAGGACATTTTACTTACTGATGCCAGCAGAACACAGCAGGAACCATGCCTTGTTGTAGAGAAGATGTTTTGACAAGTTTATATTCAAAAGCAGACACATGGAATTGGGAAAAAACAAGCTAAATTTTCCCAGTGATCTCAGAGGATGAGAAAGTCTGGACTGTTTAATCTGGACACCTTTTTATTCAGAGATGCTTAGAAATCACAGTAGAAAGGAGTCTCTCTTTACATACAAACTGGAATAAAAAAGAAAAAAAGAATTCTGGAGTGAGTCAACAGTAAAGCTGAAAAGGCTTAATATTGTTTGTTATCAGAGCCCCGTCCTGGGCAGGGTGTGATGCAAACACAGATCACTGCACCAGGGAAGGGCTGTGTCTGCAGAGCAGCTTCAGGCATGGAAGAGTAAAAGGGCAGAATCCCTCTCCCTACAGCAGTGGCTCCTCCCAAGAAAATCAGGACCTCAGGTGGAGGAGACAATTTGTGTTTGCATCTTGTTCCAAGAGAACAGGGAAAGGTAACTGGAGCATGCATCCATCACAGGAGCTGGGAAGAGCTGCCAAAGCCAGTAATTAAGAAATTATTTCAGTTTTCTTGCTTGAAGATCCAGGTGGCTCCAAAGCAGAGTGAGAGAACAAATACCACCGTGCTGTGATGGATAATGGGGGAGATTTGGCTCCAGACTGAACTGAAAACCAAAGCTAATGCTGCTGTATACACACAGTCATGCTATTTAAAATGAAGTACCCTCAGCATGAAGGGAATAGCAGGAAGGTTTGTGTTCCAGCAGGTTCATTGCTGATCCCCAACTCTGAAAATCACACTTTGTGAGACTCTTCTGTGACCCTGGCCAAATGATGTGCAGAAAGATTTTAATGAACTATTCAGCATCCACTTCCTTTGGAATTAGTGGAAATTAAATGTCATAAATCTGTCTATTACATCTCTCCAGCTGTGAAATGGGAACCGTCCTTCCTTTCTCAAAGAAATACTTCTGAAGATTCTGAAGTGTTTTGACAGGGTAGTAATAGGGAGTGTGCACGTATCCTAAACAGAAATATGAAGTTTCCTCAGCTGATGCTGTGCTGATGTGCTGAATAAATATTGTCTTTAGGTTTTTCGCAATATTCAGGTTTATGAGCCAAATGAAAGCCAGGCATGGATGGTATTTTTAATGTGCTGAATAAATATTCATCAGGATATTCATCAGGATATGCATTTTTTAAGCTAAAGATCCAATATTATTTATAGTCTGTGCTTTCATGTAGAGAAGCCAGTTATATGAGAACTGAGGAGGAAAAGTGACACCCTGCTATGAGGTTGCTGGATATTTGCTAACACGACCATGATGAGGGTGAAACAATCCTGTGCTTGACTTGAATGGAGAGTGTGGGAGTTCAAAAACTGAGGTTTATTTCAGTATCTTGTTGAACTTGGATGGGTAACTTTAGGCATTCAAATAGATTGTGCAAGATACTTGGCAAACATCAGAGTGAGACATTCACAGAAACAGGTGAAAAACCCAAACACACGCATCTACTGATTTAAAATCCCAAGATCTTTCCATGTAGGTGGTTTTAACATGGCAGAGGAACATCATTATTTTTTTTTAATGCTCAGGAAAGGCTTATGCAAAGCCAGTAGCAACAGAGTCTCTCCTTTCCCCAGGAGAAGTGAGGGACTGTTTTCAGAGTCTGTGCTGCTGTATACATTCCATCATTATGTGCCTCTAAAAATGAAAAATAGGTCAAGAAATTGCAAGGTGAATGAGTTAATACATAAACCATTATCATATTCAAGTGCTATACAACTGAATACCTTCTATTTAATTATGAGGCAGTAGAGTCAGTGCAGTGTGGTGACATTAATCACTACAATACTGAAATTTTGTTACCATGGTGTGTTTTTTAAGAGGAAACTATTTTAAGATGTAAATTAACTTTGCCTTAGAATTTCCCTCCTCACACCCTCAGACAAGCAGTAATCACTGTTTGCAGGCATTGTGTTGCAAAAGCAGCTCAGAGACATTATTAAATACTCTCATCAGAGCTACATCCATCCTTATTTTGGCCCCATTGCAAAGCCATCCCATTTCCCTGCTGTCTCTTTGCACTTTATAACAGGCACTTTAGCAGCTGGGGAATGTTATGCAATGACAGCTATGAACTTTAATATCCTTTATCTAGCATGAAGAATCATAAACCAGGCATTAGTTCCCTCCTCGTGGGCAGCCCAACTCTCAGGGCAGCAGAATGTGTTTCTCAGCCCTGTTTGCTCTGTTCTCCAGACCTCACACCAAGTGTCCCTGCCTTGCAGAGGGACAGACCTTGTTGTGCACATGCAGGTGTTTATTAGAATTTACTCCTGCAAAATCTCCCTGTAAAGCCCATGAGACAAACTGAATCTCTACCCAGCACTGCAGATCCATCTCCCTCAGGCCCAGCTCTTGGGTTTATGCCCTGAGATGCAATTGAGGCTCTCTCAGCAGGACAGCAGCACTGAGATGATGGATTGGGGTGGTTTCTGGAATCAAACCAACTCCTGGGAAAGGGAGCTGTGAATAAAACCTTGGCTCAGGCCCATGTTAGAGATGCTGAGGAAGCATTTCTGGCCTGGGCAGAAGCTCTGCTGAGTAGATATGGTCAGGGAGCAGACAAGAGTAAAAAGGGGTTTTGGGTGTGAAGAAGCTGGAGCAGGTGATATTCTCTTTTAGGCAGGAACCTGTGATTGTGAATCTGTAGTAAAGTCACCATTGCCAAATCCACAGAGCTGAATTTCCCATTGAGGTAAATTGTGTCGGTTATCCTGATTTTGCCCACAGAATAGTGCCTGGAAGACAGACTAGGTTATTGTTATGGCTATGAAACAAATATTCTGTTATTGTAAAGGGCAAGCATTTTGTGCTTTCTGAGCTGAAAAACTATTGTCAATAAGTTAGGAATTCAGAGTGGAGCCTGAGGGAGTCAGACACTCAAATGCCATTGAACTTCATAAACAGCTGAGTGCTTACATGCTCTAGGCTCCTAAATCCTTCCCTTAAATTACAAACCTGGTCTATAAACACAAAAATCTAATAGATTGGAAGAAAAGTTTGCAATAAAGTATAGATCCATCCTAAATCCTTTGTTCATGAGATGCTGATCAATATACATAACTCCAGTGTGTAAGCTCATCACTTGTAAAATCTTTTGACCTTGAACTGTTTTTACTTCTTAATTTCACTTGTTTAATTTTTTCTGTTGCTGACAATCTGAATCGAAGCTCTCTGCAGTAAAAAAAAAACCCTGTATTGTTAATTCTATGTTCACTGGCTCCAAGCTAGGTAGGCAAAGCTGTAAGTTTTTGCTTACAGGCAAATCCCTCTTGCAGAACAGTTGCAAAGTTTTCTGTGTAGTCATCTGAAGTACATTTTCAGCTTCTAATCTCCTGCTGGAGTGAAATTCAAAGGACAATGGACTGACTAGGATTCCTTTCTTGAATTTGTTTTGATTTTAGTAAAACTTCAGCATTTCTGCCTTCTTACTGGCATCCCTTTGTCCTGTCCCACCCATCAGAGAGGTCATGCCTATCTTTTTGGCATGGAGATGCCATTTTGCTGTGAAAGGAGCTGCATGCAGCACACTGAGCATCTGCATAACCTCCTTGGTAGCAGTGTGTCAAGAAACCCTCTCACTGTTATTTCTGCATTGTTCTCTGTCTCGCTGAGAGAACAGTGCTGTTTCTAAGGATGCAAAATGATAGCTCTGTCTGGCATATTACAGAGTATCAAATACATTATTAAATCCAGCTGCTTCTAACAGTGTTCTTCTAGTCACTTTAGGGTTTCTTGAACCCCCACAAAGCACATTTTCTGAGAACTGACCATAAAGTTTCTCTCGGCAAAAAAAAAAATTGAAGTGCCTTTATCATCTCTTTGCCTTGCTTTGGTTTACTGAGATAATTATCAGAAATGCAAACAGGTTTTATTTTGCTAAATATCAACACATTGAACTCCTCCAGTACTTTGAGCTTAATCAAGGTTTGACCACAGCATATCTATGGAGCCTTTAGCAAAAAAACCAAGTGCCTTTTAGATTCCCTGAACCTCTATTTATTAAAACACTTTGATGACCACGCAGGACAGCTGATGGAAGAACCACCACTTGACCAAATTTCTGTACACTTCCCTAGAAACGTCAGTTTATTTTCTATCTATCCCGTGAGACGTTTTGCATATATTAGGTCAGAGCTGAGGCACTGCTGTGCATCCCTGCAGGGTTTGGCTCTGCTGAGGGGTACCCAGGTCGAGGCAGGAATTCCTGGCAGACAGGAATCCCAGGAATCTCCGAGGCTGGGGCTGCTCAGCAGGTGGCACTCGGGCTCTGGAGGAGCCACACGGAGCCGCTGCCTCTTTAACCAGGGAACAGAAGGCAGCCCAACTCACCACTTGCAGAATTAACTGCTCAGAATATATGAGAATTGACTCATATATGAGTGATTAGTTATATGAGAATTGACTTGTATGAGAATATATGAGAACATGACATCACATGTAGTACCTTTGTTTTGCCCTAAATCTCCATCAGCTAGTAAGGGGATTCAAGAGAAAAGTGGGATAAAGTGCACTGACCCAGTTTAGAGTGAACCCTGAAACCTGCTGGAACACTTAACTGGGTGTTGTTGCTGGGTCAAGAGAGCCAAGAAAGGTGCAGTGAACACCCAGGCTTTGCTCCAACAAACATATGCGTGAGCAGGGCAGTCCTACCGTGGCATCCTGTGTTGCCAGGCCTCCTGGTGCTTGCTCCAATCTGGTGTAGGAAACAGTTGAGCTGCTGGTTTGCTGCTGCAATGACAGAGAGGAAGGAGAGGGGCAGCCCTTATATTCTCATATAAGTAATCACGAACTGTGGATCAGTTTAATTAGTGTCCTGTCAATGTGTGCAGTCACCCTTTTGATCTATACCCCTACACACATCTCTGTCGGGTCTGTCTCAGGGTTTACAAAGTGGGCATTCCAAAAGAGGAATCAGAGCCTGAGGCTGAGCCCTGGCTGTGCTGGGACCAGGGGGCAGCACTCCTGTGAAACTCAGGAAACTCAGGTGTTACCAACACTGTGTTATTGCTCACACACTGGACTCCTTCTCTGTTATGTCTCCCCTGTCAGAAATATTTGCAATAAATTCAGTCAACACCAGAATATAAAAGGATAAAAGCCCTTTGTTCCATGTAAAGTGGGTGCTGATAAGCAATCACTATTAACAACACACTGTTGGAAACCTGTTGTACAGACAACATTTAGCTGTGTATAAAACACTTCCCAGTTTGAACCACTTCAGATTTAAGATACAAATGCCCCTGTATCTTAGCAATCGTTGCCTGACAACTCACAGGATTGTTGGAAAAACCTATCAGAGTCCAGTAACAAATTCCAGTTGCTCTCACTGAGCTTGACTTTCCAGGAACCTAATGGAAAAAATAAATTGCATTTTGTTTGATAGATTAACTGATAAGCCTGGCACGAAAGAGAGTGCACACAGTTCTGTTCAAAAGCATGAGAGAAACTGATTTTCTAAATGTTACATAAAAAGTTGTTCTGAATGAAAGTGGATACTGCTATTGAAAAGCTAATATCAATAGAAATAAAGATTGAATCACTAGGCATAATTTGATTGAAGAGAAATGCACATGAAGATATTTTGATTTTTTCCCATAATGTCTTAATGAAAATGTGGATTTCAAAAGGATTCAATTGTTCCATGTATTGAAATTAGTAGAAACTGAATTTCCCAAGCTGTAGCTGTATTTCAGAGTGCTACCAGAGCAGCTGGACCTGCAGCATCCTTGTCTTGCCAGGGATGAAAATGCTTTTCATGCACTGGGAACACCCAGCCTAATAACAGGGCAGCAAACATCTTTTAAAATCCACTTTCAATATTACTTGAAAAATTACTTTCAGTATTATTTGTCCACAGAAATTATTTTAACTTTTATTTTATAGTGAGGAGTAAATGAGTGGTACAAAAAATGAGTTCTCAGGGAACTCTGCAGCAATTTGCCCACTGGCCAGGAGCCTTGTGCTTCTGGCTACTCACATGCAATCTGTGGCAGCTGGAGAAGGGACACGGATTCTTGGAGCTGTCTGCTCTCCCTGCCCCTCTCATTATTTATGGCACAGGGTTTGGGATTGAAAGGTGGACCAGGGGTACAGTGGAAAGAATGGGATGAGATGAAGGAGCTGCAACCTGGCTGTCATACAGCACATGTGTTCTCCACAGGCATTTGGGAGCACCATTTTCTGATTAAAAAAAAGAAAAAAAAAAACAAAAAAAACCAACCCAACCAAAACAAAACAGCTGCATTGTTAGACGGGGACACAAATCCCAGTTGGAAAATATGCAAGTTCTGATGTTTTATACAAACCTGATTATACTGTCTGACATTATTGATGTTGACAGCGATAGTAAAGTGAATTTGGAGAGACTAAGTGCATAGGGGTATTGTCTGTAATTTTTAATAATCCTCTTCTCTTAGATCCTGAAGAAAAGGAACATTATTGTTGTGGATGTATTAATGCAATGTGCCTGTCAAAATAATGAAATTGAAAAAGCTTTTATTGGGTATGTATATCATAGAAATGTTAGCATTATATATGTCCCTTGTGCCACATGTATTACCACTGCAATAAGTGGGGAAGCATCAACAGGAATGCAGTATATAATGATGCTTAAAAATCCCTCATATATGGACATTGCTATAAATCTAACCAGGTCTATGAACCACATTCCACCAAATCATTTGCAACACTTTCTGTTAGCATTTAACATTTATTGTTTTCATTGTTTCAAGCATTATTCTAATAGAAAACTGCTAAGAGGTCTGGAATGCAAATTCAGTCTTTGATGTCAGGTGCAGCTTTACAGAATCCATTTCTTCTCCTTAGCAAACTTGATTGTGTGAAGTATCATATATCCCACCCCTTTTTGTCATGAGGCTGAGCTTTTCCATGGATGATTGGCAAACCAGATACAGGACAAATACAAGATGAAATCCAATTGAATAATTGCTAAGTACTGTAGTCAGAAAAGTGTGAAATGTATCATACTGCAGAAGGTTTGTGGGAGCTATAGTGAACCATATACATATATTGACTGCCACCATAAACTCTGTGGCAGTCAATAAGGCCATATTATTGCAGAAAAATGTAAAATAAATACTAATTTTTTATTTGTTTCAGCTGAAGTAAATTATCTCCAGATCTGAAATGCATGCTTTGGGAAAGCTGTTGAGAAAATGAAGTCAGAGAAGAGGGACTAAAATGGCAGCAGATGTGAACAAAACACCTGGACTGCTTTGCTGAAACAAAGACAAGACTGAGGGAGAGATGACAAGATATTTCAAATATGTTACCACCAAATTGTTCTCCCTGTGTATAGGGACTAGGACAAGAAATATAACATTTCACCTTTATGAGGGAAAATGAAAAGGGTCAGTTTTCTAATGTTGGTAAGGGAATAGATTGCCTAAGGATACACTGGAATCATCACTGAATAATTTAAAACACATGCAGTAAGAATGGTAAAAATATCCCTGATAATCAAAGAGAAGAATGGACTCGATAAAGGCACCTACACTGTCACCCACCTGGGATCTGCAAGGCCACTGCCAGTGGCTTAAGGGAAATGTGGAATCCCACAGTGAAGAGGACTTTTTGATATCCTTTAATGCAAGGATTTTTTTTCATGAGTAGTAGACTTCATACTGGTGGAACTCTAACATTATATAGTGGAACAGAGTTGAATATATATGTTTAAAACATAGTACTATAACACAGGTTTAAATAAGTATTAGGAATCAGAAATGTTAGGATGGGAAACTGGCAATGGGGACTAATTTTTTTTTGACTTTTTGAATGGCTTTTGAAGCAATGACTCAACTATTTTGTGTGGTTTTAGTATGCACACACATAAACTGGATCATATATCTGCAGGAAATTTGCATTCCTGAAGATGAAGGATTTCGTGTCAGTGTTAAACAGTGTGTGATGTACGACACCACCACCCCATCTCCAGAATTTATGTTCGAGTTAGGGACTCTATGATCAGGAAATTCTAAACAATGTAGGAAGAAATGAATGTGTCAGCCCTTAAATATCATGTTAGAGAGTCAAAGTCAGTCTTGGTAAGGTAAGAGACACTTTTTTCTCATCCAGCACTTCTGAGGAAATGAAATCAAAAGTTGGTGCTGCAGCTGTAAATTGTCAGGTTAAAAGTGCTGTGGAGCTGCCGCAGGAATGGGGAGGGAACATCTCCTTTGTGGCAGAGGCTGCTTGGAACGAGAACCTGTGTGAAGCACTTAGCAGTGTCTGCAGGTGGGGTTCTTCAGAGGCGCTTTTGTTTCCCTTCCCTTCCAAGAATGATGAATTCCTGCCTCTTCAGTGTAACCCAGCTGTTTCTCCTCTCCTGCAATGACGACAGAGATCGGGACCTGCGGTCTCCGTGGGCTGGACCGGCTGCGGCCCCTGAGCCTGAGCAGCCGGGACAGGCAGAGCAGTGGGAATGTGCTTGGCTGACTCCACTTTCTGAAGATAGGAAAAGGTGTGCAGGGAAGTCCCGAAGCTTTCCGTTCAATTAGCGAACATCCCTGTCTCTGGCAGCAGGGGTGAGCTGCAGCTGGCACCAAAGAGGGAGACTCAGATGTCGTTTTGCCGCTCGCGTACACGTGTAGTGATTTGTTCTCGTAGATGTGAATATTTCAGAAATGCCTAAAATACTTGAAAGAGTCATTCTGCCTCAGCCTCACTTCAGCTGCTGGCAACCATTAGGCTGTTTGTCTGCTCTTTGTTGAACTGGCATTGCTGGGAGCAACACCACTGGCACGGCCGTGACTGACAGGAGATGCTGCAGGAGAGGCACTAATTGGGGGAAGCAGGAGCAGCAGCCCACGGCTCTCTGGGCAGCTCAGGAAAGGGAAGGGACTTGGGAAGTGACCTGGCCTCCTGCTGATGGGGAAAGAGCAAGGCATGAGGGCTGAACGAGAGAGAAAGGACATGCCTGTGTGAATGGGTGACCCTGAGCAGCAGCACAAGGTCGTGTTAGCAAGTCAGCTTCTTGCCATGGAAGAAAATGATGTGACTATTCTTTTTAGATTAAAAAATGAGAATTACTGTGGTGCCTACAAGCATGAGAAACTTATTTGCATGCCCTGTCATCTGGAACGTTACCTCCCTTTCCATCCTGGGTGCTGTCACATTTTTCATCCCATGGCTCAGTTCTTACTAGAAAACCTTCTGATGGACCACTTATTTCTTTCTTTATCCCAGCAGGGACTACATTCTGCCTTCCTCTTGGGAAGACACTATTCAGATCTCTCTGGCAATTGCAGCTGCTGCTGAAGGTCCCTCTTCAGATCCAGTTGTTTCAATTAAAAAATGGACTCTTCATTGCCTTGACAAATACAAAGGCATAGAAACAAATGAAATAATACCATCATCAAAAATGAATCTTTGGGAACTTCTATAACAACTGATTTTAAACACAAGCCTCAATGCTGGGCTTAATCCCTGTTATTCTCTCTGAGTTCCTTACGGAAGGATGGGCAGACAGGTTGCCCTCGCTGTGGGAAGAGAGGGATGCATGACATGGGAAAAACGCTGTCATTCCTTGCGCTCACAACCTGATTTTCCTTCTGTGTGGACAAGCTATCCTTCCACAATATCACCATAATTTCTTTATTCACTTCAGATGGTAAATGTTTTTCAGCAGATATTGCATCTTTGTATGTGCTAACAAGATAGAAGGACAGATGGCACACCTAAAGTTACCACGAGACATATGTCTGTGTAAGGACTTGAAGGTTTTCAGTATGCAGGAATGTGTATTTATTTTTTTTAGTAAGACCTATATATCTCTATTGGTCAGCTGATGATCTGGCATGGCATCCATGTTAATACATGAAACAAAATTTATACATTTCAAATGTCTTCTGAATTTTTAAAGGCTTAAATGAAAATTAGCTCTGCTACTCAGTTACAGGAGGTTGATGAGGTGTTTGAGATCTTGTATTAAAATTCAGAGCCATATGATATGACTTGAAGAATGGAAGATTCTTGTAAATAATTGGTGAATAGACAAGAGTGGAAGATATTTATCCTTGCCAGTCAGGTTTCAAATACCTCATAGCAGCTGAAAAACATTCAGGGCAGAAATTCTGTAAAATTACTTTTTGGCTGTGGGATGGATTGGAAGAGAAATAAAAAAATTAAGACAAAACAAAACCACAACGTGCCTTTGCTTATGGAAAAGATCAAAGATAAAGCAGTGCAATTGATTTTGGACGCCTCTCCAGGAGCAGGATTTCATGCAGACACCTGCTGGTGCCGTCTGCTGCTCCCTGTGTTTGTGTGGTCTGTGCCAAAGAGACTTTTGGGGAGCATCTGCAAAAATGTGCAAGTTGCTGATAGAAATACCACAAAGTGATAAGTTTTGTTATTTTTTTATTTAATTTACACCAACTTTGTCTTTGCATGGATCACGTTTCCCTGTGTACTCACAGCACACAAGAGCCTGGGCACTGACAGACCCTGGGAGTTCTGCTGCAGGACAAGGAAGGACTGACTGTGGGTTTTCTTTACAGATTCTTACAATTAAACCAACGCCTTTCAAAATGTCCTCCAAGATCTCTAAGCTCTTGACGGTTTACAAGTGGGAGATACAACAAACACTGGCTGGAGTCACTGGGTTTCCATAAAATATGAATCCAGACTGTTTTTAGCTTTCTGTCTTCCAAGCAGAAAACAGAAGCATCCATGAAAAATTTTACTACCTTCTAACATCATGTGAAATATCTGACCTAGAGGACTTGCAGTCAGAGTGGCAAAACTAATGTGTCTTGTATTTTCCATGTGACTGGTTTATCCTACTATTGAAATAGTTTTAAACTACAAATGGTCAATAAGAAATAGATTTTTAATTATCTTTATCAGTGTCCTGCTTGTGATTATTACACAGTATTTTAAAGAAAATGTGAGATTTGGGAGCTATAAATTTTTCCAACTCCTGCATGAAATAGAGACACTCTGCAAGAGGGATGCAATGCATGAATACAAAAACTCTTTTAAATTATAAAACAAAAGCTGGCCAAGCAACCAAGCCTCCTTTTCATCTTCTTGTCAGTCCAGTTCAAGATTCAAATACCCTGAGTGAGTAATACATCCTTAGAGTGACAGCACTGGGCCATCACTCACTTGGAAACTCCACACAAGCTGCAGGAGGAGACGGAAGGGCTGCAGTTCTGCTGAAGGCAAAGCAGTGAAAAGTCATCTGAAATACAGAGGGAGGGACATTCTAAGCAGTGTGAGGAGTTTCAAGTCTTCATGTAGAGCTGGGAGAAGGTGTGGGAGATGTCTAAATGCCCCAAAAGGGCACGAGGTGCTGATGGTCTCTCTGGCTGAAGCACATATTTATCGTAAAAATGCACTGGAAGACCTAATGAACCTACCCATAGCCATGGGCTGCCACTGGGACCTATCTGATCACAGAAGATAACATTGAGAACTCTGTCTGGTGCTGAAGGAACTCTTGTAGTAATGATGGAAGTTTCTTTGTTAGAAAGATATGACAGCATCTCATTGCAACAGAAATATCAGGATTTGCTGTGTGGTTCATGCCAGCCCTCTTGAAATGTCCAGGAAGATTCATTCTTCAGTGACTGACACTCACAAAAATTAGTCAGGGCCTCAAGGAACCCTTCCAGACAAGAACTGTGATTGTTCTGCAGGATCAGGCTCTGGTTGCCCCACAACCATTAGCAAATACCTATCCAGGCTCAGATGAACCAGCTGGTGCAGATAGCAAAAGGTTGAAAGGCATTTGCAACTATACGGATTCCTTGTTCACAACTTTGGCATCTCAGATATTTTTGAGATTTTTTTCCTCTCTGAAAGGAGCATTACAGCTCTTCCAGCAATTTTAGAAGAATTATATAACTACACATACAAACCTCTCAAGCCTCTGACAACTTCCATTCCGTTTGCACAGGGCCAGTATAGCCCCTGTCTCTCACACTTTTGGGGTTTATAACCCCTCCCTCCTGCTTCTGGACCCTCACACTGTGCCCCTTTGCCAGCCTCGTGCTCCCATTTGTCTTGCACATTCTGAACTCCTTAGCAGAGCACACTAAGCAGAACAGCCACCTCTACACAAATCAGATTGATGCACATGATTACATGGACTGTTAACCTGGGTTTAAAAAAATTATTTACCTGCCAACACTCACAGACACCTTCACAAACCACTTGGTGATGACACCTGTGTTCACCTTGGAAAGGACAGGGAAGGAAGAACGTGGTGTGACATCCTTAATAGATGGCCTGGAATTTGCTGCAGCGCTCGTGGCGTCTGACTCACGTCATGTCTGAGAAATACAACTCCTCCAAGAGACCCAGAAGATTTACTGAGGAAATAATGCCTGTATGTCTGTATTATTAAAGACATTACGTGTCTCAATTTTATAGTGCTTCTCTCAGTTCCATGTACAAAATACGTTTTAAAGAGGTAGCAAAATATCTGCTCTGTAGTATAAAATCACTTATGACTCAATTTTTCCATGCTTTGTACATTAGTTTAAAAAGGGAAATTTTGGCAATAATGGGAAACAGTATATTATTATTTTATTATGATCTGTCAGTTCACACTTGCATAAGTGGACAAAAACTCTCAGAAAATTCAGCAAAGAGCATAGCTGAACACTGAAATGATCCATTTTCACTAAAGAAAATGTTCATAAGTCTCCAAAACTGTTGAATGTTTTCTCAACCAAGAGAACATCCACTGGTAATTTTGCTTGGCATTGGTGGTGTTTCCTGACTGGGACCACTTATCTGATTCCTTCCCCACGGTCCCCAAGCCTCCTGCTGATTCTTAGGGGATTTCTGTGGACTTCATAACTATTGTTTATCCCAAATATTACATGTTGCACAAGGAAGCAAAAATGAGCTTTAAATAATGAACTTCATCTTCTCATTTTTTTGACCATATGGACTAGATTCTAAAACTGTGAAGACCAGAATTTTCTGGTCAGAACTGATGAACTCCCTGTTCACTTGATTCGTATAGAACTTGACTCATATTCATTTGATTTACTTGACACTATGAAAACCTGCAGAGAAAAAATGATGAGTCTCAGACTTAGTGAGAGTTGGTAACCCTGGCAGTTCTTTTGAAGTGGAAGTGTAATGACTCACATAGTACTTATTTTGCATAATAAATAAATAAAGACATGTAAATTAATAGATGATCTGTGAGGTGATGGAGGGAAGTGCAGCAATGAAAACCTCACAAACTTTGTTCTAAAACATAACTTAAGGGAAGCTCAAAGAGATCACACCCTAAAATGGGAACTTCTGCAGAGAACACTTTCTACAAAGCTGGAGTCAAAATTCTATAAAGGTGGAATTGATGCTTTTCAAATGCACTCCATTTTTATCACTATTTTATTTTGATCTTGTAAGGTACAGCTCTATTTATAGCAACTTACTGATATTCTAAAAATGGGATGCGTTCCTGTGCTACCTCAGATAAAATGTGCCATGTTGGAAGATAAATGTCTGGGTGCTCTCAAAGAGAAAACAAACAAACAATTGTTCTCCCTTTTGAGAACAACAGTTCTTTGTCACAAAGAGATTGAACTCTGTGGATGTTTTTAATCCCCGTGAAGAATTTTGTGAATATTTGCCAGATGTCAAAAATAATTAGACAAAAGCAGTTTCCCCACCTTTGGTATAAATAGTACATACATTGTAGAGATCAAAGGACTTCAGTTTCTCTCTTGTAAATCTAAGAAAGAAGGTTTCTTTGAAGAAAAAAATAGGAAACAATGGTAAAGAAGGAAAGGTGCAACACATTCATCTATTAGAGTAACTGCTGCTATTAAAACTGTGTCAGAAATAGGTCTGGATTAAAGGCAGCTGTTCTCAAACATAATGAAGAGCTGAGCTCCTGCAGTGCTACTGTGAGCACTGAGAGTTGCTAATTCTGAGCAAATATTTAGAATCACTCAAAGATTTGTCCACTGATTCATTTGTTCAGGGTTAATATCACACAATATTTTTTGAAATTATGTTTGGCACTACGGAATATTTCAACAGAACCAGAAATTATTAAAATGGCACTTCTTAAAAAAAAAAATATTATGGTAACAAACAGTATCTACCCTAAATGAAACAGAAAAAGGGGAAACTTTCTTGTCCCTGTCAGCTGACTCTGTACCCTTGACAGAATTCTGTGCTGTCCTGTCTTCTGTTGATCTGCCACATCCCTTCTGCTGGCACAGCCACAGCAACACACAACATAACCTCATTTTAAACCAACAGCATCACATCATTTATTATTGTTCAGTTAAAAAGACAAAGAAAGTCCAAGGAGAGAGAAGGTGTCTGAAATTCTTTTATACTCTCACTTTTGCTGCTTTCTCTCCCGTATCTCTTCCCTGGTCAATTTGCTTTTGGATTTGCTATTTAAATTTACCAAAACATGGTCTCTCCTCACCAAGACATGGCTGCTACAAAACCTGACAGTACACTTGAAGTCCTGTTCTCATAAATCAAGAAACTGGGTGAGACCACATGAAGAAATGATTAAGAAATACACATTATGCAACCCCCCCCAACCAAACGAACTGAAACAACATTAACAACAAAGTATAACAGAGAAAATCAAGATGACAATAAAAATTATTAACACACTTTCTGTTAAGGCATTCTGGCTACTTGCACGTGTCATATTTAGTGCACATACCAAGTGAAAGAAATCCCACATTTCTTTCTGTCTCTGATCCATGTTCATATTTGTGGGAATCAAAAGGAAGTAGTCCTCTGCTTAAAGTTAAGCCAGGTACAAACCTAAATGTTTGCAGGCACTAGTCCTTGGACTAGGAAGAATAAGCAGCTCTGCCTACAGTACATTCAAGTTCTCAGTCAGGCGACTCTTGGGTAAAAATATTCATTATCTAAAATATCTTATTATAAAATATTGGACTGCAGTGTCTTTCTGGCAACTCTCTGCAAGTAACACTTCAATGCTCATGGTCAGCATTGTGCACTTTCTCTGTCTCACATGTATGGAAAACTTATCCCTGTTTTTAATGGAACATAATCTCTCATGTTCTGAGTACTCTGGCGATGTAAAGTGCAATTTAATTGCTAAGTATTGCTACAAAATATGGAAGCTTCCAGCACCTACAGCACAAAATGCTAATTCAGACACCACCCATTTAAGCAACGTTAATCATACACACATCTCTCAACTCATCTTCAGTACATGGGTGGAGATACGTCAAATCTGTCAAGTTAGTAATTTATTACTACATCTGCTCTACTTATTTTCTATTAACTCACCCATCACAGTCACCTTATCAAGACAGAACAGAATCAAAATATCCACTACTTCAGTATATATTATCAATAGCATGTGAGGGACCCTTCATGAGCTGTAGTTATTTGAGTAGCACAGGTCTAATGTTTCTGCTTTAAAATAAAAGACAACAGAAGTGAAGGGCAGAAGAGCAGTAGCAAATAACAACTGCATAGATCTCTAGAGCCCTAATAAAAGATGACAAGACAGAGGCTCCCTTTTACAGAACATTTAATGGAGGCATGAGGTGATTTGCTGGTGGAGGTACCTGACAAACCACCAGGACTTCAATGTTCTCACTCATCTTCTCCTCCTAAATGTTCATTTCCATGAAACCTTCAAAGACACTGTATTTGATCATTGTGCTTGCATGCACAACTGGGATAGGAGGCTGCGTTTGAACTCTAGCTAGAAAATACCCAATTCACAAGAGTATAACCATACAAGTTATGTTCTACCTGTAATTCAAAGAAATGCCAATTTAATGACATAACAGTATCTTTAGGACACAAGAGGATTAAACAAAAGGGCCATACTTGGCAATTACACACAACTACTTAGCACCATTTACAAACAGTTATGGGAAATTCTCACCAGGTGCACGTGTGCTCATTTCAAGTCTCTCTATTTATCCACACCAGGTTATCCCTCCTGCTGCTCTACTGAACATGAGTTTGGCTCAGGCACAACTGAGAAGTAGGACAATAACAGTAATAATCATGACTCTCACTACTGCCTTTAGCTCTGCAATCTTAATTTATCTCTACTTGGTGAGTTTTTAAATAGTCATGTAGACATCAATTTCCTATCTTGGCATAGGATTAAAGCTGTGATAGTTGGTGTTTCCTAACCTTCATTTTCCTCTTGTTTTTACTATCACTTCCCTCCTTCTCTACCATTTCAGTGAAATACCCTTTCCATTTATGAATGACATTTAAATCTGAATTGAGGATGTGACCCTGCCCCTAGGAAGGCTTTGCTGACTCCTGCAGCATAAATACAAACAAGACTGAAGTGCAGATGAGCAAGATTCTGCCCAGGAGAAAAGGAGAACACATTGAATAATTGTGTCATAATTTGTTCCACTTTTCTTTCTCCTGGGGAAAAAGTAAACTCTTATTTCTTCAGCTGCTAGAGACTCCTGGGGTGTTCTACCCTTTGGATATAAAGCAGGATTAGAGAAGGTTTATTTCAGAGGCAGTCTTGCACTAATGCTGAGAAAAACTTCTGGAATTTCTTTCCTCTGTAATTATCTTTTAAACAGTCATGACTTTGTTTCATCTGAAACTTCACATTATTTTTTTAAAATGAAATGAAAATTATTGATTCCAAAAGCTTGTTTATGTGTTTTCTCAGTGGAAAATAGGTGAACATGGGAAGTAAGTGAGGGGTTTTCCCAGGTTTTATTTTGCTAATTTCAACATCTGACAAAAAAAAATCTGCAATATATGGTTTTGTTACAAGCAATGTTTTTTCCCTGAAATAAGCAGGCCACCTCTAATTATAGATTTTATATTAATGAGATGCTTTTCTAGGTGTTCATCCTGCTGGCATATTTTGCATATCAGGTAGAGACAGCCTGGCACCTGTCTCACAGTGCAACATCTAGATCCATTATTCTTTTTGCTTTCTCACAGTACCCCAGGTCTATAATGATGAATCAATTAATAAAACAATCCAGTTGAAAGCGATGAACATTTGCCTGTTATAGTTCCTGTGCAGTCAGGAGTCACTGTACAGAAACATCTGGCAGGACACTGGTTGTGGTTCAACCTACAGACAGCTGAACACCACACAGCTCCCTCCCTGCACCTGTGGGATGGGGAATTAGGGAAAAAAAAGTAAAATTCATAGGTTGAGAGGGAAACAGTTAATTAGGACAGAAAAGAAAGGGCCCATAATAACAATAATATTAATAATAATATACAAAAGGATTGATGCACAATGCAATCACTCACCACCCACTGAGAGATGCCCAGCCAGTCCCTGAGCAGCACCCCCTGCCCAGATTTCACTCATGATGCCACATGGTCTGGAATATCCCCTTGGTCTGTGGGATCAGCTCTCCTGGCTGTGACCCTCCCAGCTTCTTGTGCCCCCCCAGCCTCCTCAATGGCAGGGCAGCACGAGAGGCTGAGAAGTCCTTGGCCACTGCTCAGCAACAACTCAACCATCAGTGTGTTATCAACATTATTCTCATCCCAGATCCAAATCACAGCACTGAACCAGCTACTGGGAAGAGGAGTAACTATCCCAGCTGAAATCAGGGCAACATTTTAAAAAAGAAACTTGCTGTATTTAAATTATTGCAGTAATTGTTTTTTAGTTAAAATCATGAGAAATTGAGTAGATGAGCAGGTGCTTTATTAAGTAAGCACTTACCAACCACCTGTAGCCTGGACAGGTATCAAAAAACTCACTAGAGATTTAGTGACTGATTTTCAAAGTCACTTTAAATTAATAACAGCTTGATTTTTTTTTTCATTTGCT
Source organism: Climacteris rufus (assembly GCA_013398175.1). Classification (NCBI taxonomy): domain Eukaryota; kingdom Metazoa; phylum Chordata; class Aves; order Passeriformes; family Climacteridae; genus Climacteris; species Climacteris rufus. The sequence goes on along the minus strand of VZRZ01007867.1, from coordinate 865,612 downwards.
TCACTGATTTTAATCACTTGTCACCAAGTTGTTTATGTGCCACTGTTTTTTTCTGAACAGCTGAACTCCCTATTTCAAGCAAACTGTTTGCAGGTACTTGTTTGAGAATTTGGGGCAACAACATAACCTGATCTGCTCTGAGTGGTGGTGATGCACAGTTTCATGCCCCAGGAGCACACAAGACAAGAAACAACAACTGCTTGGAAGAGATGCAGCTGCACCACAAGGAAAATTCCTTGTTATTCATATGGATCAGTCTCAAGTGACTTCCCTGTCTGAATGAGTTTGCTATTGCTGGGCTTTCTTGCAGGAGCTCTGGAGTTTGTCTCCAGTGCTAAGTAAACTGAAATGATAACAGCTACAGCTTCTGACTTGGTTCTCACCTAACACAACCTGCCTGAGCCTGAGTGTTTTCGACTGGCATTGATTGACCTAAGGTGGGTTTATGAACCGGAGCCTCATTAAGCACAACTTCCCAGCCTCTCCCATCAGCACAGAGCAGAGCAGACCTGGCCTGGCTCATTGCAGTGCAGCTGAGCTGCTTCCCAGGACCTGTGCACAAAGCCAGAAGCAGAAGGAACAGCCTCACCCATCCCTAACATGTGGGAATAGAAGGAGAAGCTCCAAGCTTTATGCTCCAGATCACGTAATGTTTTATCATACACTGCATGGAAGGCATCGTTTTATACCTTCAAAGGCAGTACTTTTAAAAAGTGGCTAAAAAATTCCAAGCTCTTTCACAGCAAAGCAGAACACTGAGGGGATTTATTTGTAGTAATTAAATATATATATATACAGACCAGAAAGTACTTCTCCAAAGCTGCAAAAACTTTCCAAATCCAGTATTTCTTGAGAAGTATGACATGATAAATAACATGATAGATAGTGTTACTAGAACAAACATGGGACAACACAAACATGCAGTGAAAGTGGATATTGGATTCTTGGCCCCTGGCAGCAAGAATGATAGAAGATACCTGTGAAGATACCTGTGGAGCAAAGGGCATAAATCTTTCAGGTAGCAACTGCCAGAAGCCCTTTGTCCTCTGTGCTGACCACCTGCCTGAGGGAGTACAATCCTCTTTCTCAGTGAAAGTTCTGAAGGTATTCTTCTTGCACCATCCATTACCTTGTAATTTTGTTTTTCTTTTTCCCTTTGGACCAGTTGTTTTGCATCAAGCCCCCCACACTATTAGTGACCTTCATCTTTTGTAATTATTATTATTTTAACCAATCTGGTAATTCATCTAGAAGCAACATTCTTTAGTACTCTTTTTCACTGATGTCCTGTTTCTGGAGCTTGTCCTTCTCTGTAAGGTTGTGACAGTCCTGAATCCTATACTTTTCACAGACACTACAGGGAATTTCCCACTGAGACTTGTAAATCCTGGCTGTGTGAGGGAAGATGGGGCTTTGTTAAAGTAGCAGCTTCTAAAACACTATGTTTCCATAGTGACGTTACTGGTGTACTCTATTAAACCTTTTAAAGGTGTCCTTTGGCTACTTGAGTAAGCAAAGAGAACTGGAAGTGTGTCATGGTCACAATCTGTTCAGACTGGGGATATTCAGCTCTGCTGAATACATCAATGATATAATTTGAGAGTTTTAATCAGAACTCCTAAAGAGGAGTCTATGTAAATGTTCTGCCACGTCAAACTAATCACAGAGTCAGATATGAACTCACACCAGGGTGTCTGATCCTCCAGGGCACACTGCCCTTCCAGTATGATTTCATCTCCTAGAAAGGATCTCTGCTGTGAAAACAAGCTCCCTGGACTCCTTCCAGTCCTCCCCTGCACATCACACTTGCTGTAGAACAACTGTAATTTAGCCAAGTCTTTATAGACTTCAAGTGTCTTCAGAAACCATCTTGATTTTTGGCAGTGAAGGAAAAAACCTGAAATTACTTAACCATCAACTGATTGCAGCCTTTGGAGCTGGCTTTAGTTCTCACTCTTTATTCAGTCAATCTCTTAGTTGAGGCAAACACAAAATATAATTGTCTGTGCTTTGTTAGAGTTGCCAGCAAAGGACTTGTCTGTGTGCAATGGTCTCTAGCAGCATGTGATTAACTCAAACAGCTTTTAAGTTAACCTGTCACCATGGCACATTTAAACTGTACATCAGGGCAAAGTGGGAGGGTACAGAACTCATCAGCATGAGAAAAAGATGGAATAAACTTTGTACTGTAATTAATACAGATCATTTAATTGTTAGGGCTTATCACTAAAATTTCTAAAGATAGGGACAGTAATGGCACAAATAATTAAACTATACTATCTGCAATATCTTCTACCAGCAAGTATCATTTACTGTTGAATTAATTAATTAAATATACCTCACATGAACTTCAGTAAAAGGAGGGAGATGTGTTCAAGACCTGCAACTCTTTAGGGAAACAGAGCTCTTTATCCTTTTCCATCATAGAGCATGGGGAAATACTCTAAATAACCAAGTGCCTTCAGAGGGATAATCAAATTGCTACCCCAGTTTTATATAAGCAATGTCCTCCGAATACTTCTAATGTTAGGTAAGCTCTCACTAATCATTAACACATTAGAAGTTACTATTAAAAAAAAAATAACCAGCTTCCTAATTTGTTCATTTTAGATTAACATTTAGTGATATCTCTGTTTGCTGTCCTCCCATGGATAGTTACCATATGTTGGAGTTAATAGAAACCTTGCATCATCTTTTATGAGTGCATCAACTCATCTGCAATTAAGTTTAGATTGTCTAATAAAATTCTGTGACATTTTAGCCTACATTTAATTTCCCAGTAAAAGACTCCTCTGAATGTTATTGCCATAAGGATTCTTGTAATGAGTAAAGATAAACCACTTCACTTGAGGCTGGACAGATGAATATGTCAGCAGAAAACATAACAGGTGATAGATGAATGTACAGTGAGTGAGGCAGCTGAGACAGGAACTCTCTGACTGAGGTTCAGCCAAAACTGCATGATCCAAGAAGCTCCAGAGTTGTTTAATAATAAAGGAGAGAATTCCATGGAGTTGGCACTTTTAGCTTTGTGTTGCTCCTGATCTCTGTAGAAGTGCTTACTCATATGAGAGAGAAAGACAATGAAGGACAAAGAATTTGCTGAAGAAAGACTCAGATCCTCCTGGCAATTTACTGACTGTTGTTTCCACACCTTTAGTTGCAAGAAATGACTGACTAAGGCACTTAACTTGCAGCTTGAGCTGAATTCCCATAAACCTGGAAGTTTGTTGTTGCCCAATATCAGGTTTCTTGGAGAGCCCCACCACAACCTACCAGATCCAACCCTCCTTGAACTGAAGGTCCACTGAAGACTATGACTTTTTTTGGCTCCTGTCAAACTCAGTACAAAGTGTGTATACTGTGTTTTCTTTCCCCAAACAGAGCACTTAATGGGAAGAGATAAATTCAATGTTCCAGTTGATCCTTGGCCTTGTTGAAAGCATTCCCAAAATTACTAATTAATGCTTGTGCAAACAAAATTGTATTTCTGGATATGGATATCTAACATGGCAGGGCTCCAAATTTCCCTAAGGATATTTAGACTCTGAAAGCACAGACCATTCCTCAGCACTCTTCACTTTCCAATTAAAAAATTCTCACTCTTTGCTGTAAAATTTACATTACCTTTTCGTGAATGTCATGCATTATTTATTTAATTTAAAACCCTTGTCTTCAAAAAGAAAAGGATGAGAGATGAAACAACTGGAGTTCTGGAAAGGTTGATAGACAAGGATGGATTGCAGCCAAAACCTAATTGAAGAAAAAGTGTCAATTCTCCATTTAAAACTAAAAGCAAATTTCCAGCTGAGGATTCATCTTCAAACACAAGCCTGGTTCTTTAATGAAAAAGAGAGCAAAACACACTTTAAAGAACTGTCCTGAGAGACTTTCAAACACTTTGAATTTGTCACACCAACCCAGGTTAACAAATGTTATTGATGAACCTTTTGTTACAAGACAGAATGTGTGCAAAATCCTCCATGATTTGGGGTTTTTGAAAATCTCTCTGAAACAGTTTATGGAGCAAGTTCATACATATAATATCTTTCTGGCCCTCACCTAGTGGCATTTTTGTTTTACCTTAGACACCAATGTCTAGACTGGAGGAAAGGAAAAAACAGGACAACTCAATCCAAACACTGCAGATCTACGTTCATCTAGATCTCAATTAAAGTGAAAAAAAAAATTCAAAAAAGTGAAAATCATGCTGGAATTCTGCATTTAAAAAAAAAAGAAGAAGAAGAAAAAAAAGCAGATATGTCACCTTTCTCTTCAAATACCTAGAAATACCACTCCATGGAAGAGAGGAAGAAAACTCTAGACATATTAGGATAAGAGTAGGTAAACAGAACAACAGCACAATGAACTCAAAGCACCCTCAGTGTTTTGTGAGAAAGCTTTTCTACCATATGATTTTTGATCATTTTATGACTTCTCTTGAGATACTTTTCCACTTGAGTTAATCTTCAAAAAGCTGGAAAAAACTGCTGGAATTAATCTTCCCCAATCCTTTCTCTCTGTTTTTCCATAGCATGGCACAAAGAAAACTTAGCTGGACACTTCATTGATACCTTCATGTGCCTTGAAAAATTAAATCACTCCTCAAAATTTGGAGAAAAGGAACATTTCCAAGTAGTCTTTAAATGGGAATGGAATGTAATTTAAAATATCTATTACTTGACTGAAATGATATGTCATTATGTATTCTTATAGGTAATTTAGTACATTTACTTTAATAAAGCATAATAGGTGTTTGAATCAGATATGCACTTTAATAATATTTGTTAACAAAAGTGCTTACAAGGTGTAGCCATTTAGAGGGAAGATATATTAGCCCTAAAATTAATAGACTGTCCCTTCCCTTTACTTTATTCAATACAAGATGACAAAGAGAGTCTTCCTTTAGTTCTTAATCTGAAATACTGTGTTATTCAACTTGGAATAATGTATCCAGATGATTTTTACACAACAAAGAGCTGCATAAGCAGAGCACTAATATTTAAAAGTGATGGATACAAACAACCCGTCCATATTTCATCCTCCTGCAATATTTATTCAGCAGAAAAGAGATGCGGGGTGGGAAATGAACTTTACAAAGTAATTACTTTTGATCTTGACAAAATCTATTCACAAGCCTTCAGGTAAACATCAGCTTGATGGGTGCACTGTGGTTTGCAACAGTTACGTGTCCTGCCTAATGGAACTGGGATGTTCGTCAAACCCAGTAGCTGGTACAGGGAATTACACAAAACATTTAGAGAAAATGCAACCAATAACAGATGAGAAATATATGAATTAAAAAGACAACTGGTTCTAGGAGCAGATCCCACACCAAAGTAGTTACCACAGCTAGAACATGCCTGTATTTAGTACCATTTTTTCAGAAGGACTGTTTATATTCTTGTATATAACATACATTCTAATATTTTGAAAGACAACTTGGAGAAATCCTCTAGAGTTATAGATATAATGGATCTATAAACAATGAGGAAACAGTATCACTTTTAATTTCTCCCACAACCCTTCCCAAAACAGAAAAAAAGTCTTTGATATTCAGAGTATGATCAGGTCTCTGCTTTACTTGGGAGTGAGTTGTGGGAGTTCAGACCTTGCTGCGAAGTTATACTCCCAGTTCCCTCACCACTAAGGACTTATTGTGCCTCTATTAGAGAGGCATCTTCTTGGAGAAGATGAGGCACAATATCCATCCCACAAATATCCCAGGACACAGCACTGGGATGTGCTTTTCACTTCCCATTTGAAGCCACACATGTGATGCTGCTGGATGTTACCAAATAGTCCCACCAGCCACATGAAGGAGGCTGCATTCTACATTTCTTGATATAAAAGTCTGGAAAGCACATTTGGATGTGCTTTATCCAGAATAAAAGCCATTCTTTAAATGTGATTAAAATAGATGCTGCTGAATTTGAGTAACATTTACAGTGAACAACAACAGACTTTACATTTCTTTCACTCGTGCAAGAACATGCAAAGAAAACTGAGCATAATGGAACATTCTAAGGGGAATAATCAGTGTCAAACAGGACCATAAGAAATGGAAAGCTCCATATTACAGTAAGCAACCCTGGAGAAGTTGGTATGAAATGTTTTATATGCACATTTTCCTTATTATACTTTAAGCACATCAAAAAAGTAAATTTTGTGGCAGCATTATGCTTGGTATGGTAATTGTTTTACTACTCTAATGATCTTATCTTCTCATTTCTTCAAAGATAAGCAGCAATAAAGAAAAATTGGTCAATAAAACATTACTTTTTAATTTTTTGCATATTGCTCCTACTCTAGGTTACATTCTCAGTGTTCCCAAATAAAAATCTTATTTAATGATCTCTGTTATTGGTTGTTATGTGAGGAAACAGAGCTGAGAATTTGAGAATGAAGAGTCTTCCAGATGGAGCTTACACATTAACATTTAATATTTATGACACGGAAAGGCCACCATGCAAAACTTTATACCAGCTGAATGAAAAGAAAATTTAGAAATTAGGACTGGCTGATGCTCAGTTCCTGCTGTGGATGTTACAGTCTGGGAAGTGATAAGCAAAATTTGGGTTTCAAGGAAATTCAAAGAGATTCCCATGTGGGGTAAGAGTTTTGTTGAAAATGTAATTTAGCAATCTGTTCTGTGCTGGAGCAGGGACTATGTAGTGAGCTCCAGCTTCACCACACGAGCTGTTGTGTGAGTGCAGAAAACCCCCCATGTCCAAGGAGTCTAAACCTGGGTAGGCTGGGCTTGCCTTTGTCTCTCCTTCCCTCCACTCTGTCTTGACATTTGCTTTTCTTTGGCAGCCACGTGAATACTGTAACATTTACTTTGAGTAGGTTGGGAAAAAATAGATTGACAGCTTACAGACTTAGACTCTGGTCTAAATCTTCAGCTTCTGTTTCCATTCTCAGATACATCTTTCCCTCCAGTTTCTTTATTTTACTCTGTTATATTTAGTTCTGGTTTTGCTCAAGTGAAATCTTGTAGGAGAAGAAAATGTGATGATTTCATATGTAACTTCCTAACTAGTGCTTTCCTTTGTGTAAGTGGTCTGGAATAAGCCAGCAAAGTATAAAGGTTTGTCTCAGTCTCATTTAAGTGCTGTGTTTTTCATCATTTACTTGTTTCTCTATACAAAAAAGGAAGGTGAAAGTGAGTGGGGAAGTGAGGAAGAGCAGGATGTTGGGAAACAGCAGTGTTTTGCTGAGGAGAATATTTAAGTATTGCAGAGCACTAATTAAAGGTAACAACATGCAATATTCATGTAAGTGGCCACTGTGGCTTACTCCCTGGACACAAGAAGTTTCCCTGTAACACAACCCTTGGGAAAGGCTTATCTACTGTTTAAAACCCGTTTGCAGATCACCCTAAAAGCAATTTTAGTGTTGATATTGATCTGTAACGAGGCAATTGCTGACCTATTGGTCTGTTCTGCTCTTACAGCTGGAGAATTCTTCCCTGCCTGCCAAAACAACAATCAGTAAGACTTTGTCAGCTTCTCTGCATCAAACACACAAAAATGCAGTTGTGCACATGGAACTTCTCAGCTCTGTGCTCCTTTCCCTCCAGGAACAGGAGAGGGGCAGTGCCAGCAAAGCCCCGGAGAGAAGGGGGTGACCAAGCCATGGGATGAGCTGTGCAGAGGGAATGGCACAGCATGGAAAGGGCCTGGTGCTGGTGAGAACATTCTGCCTTGGCATCTTCCTGAGGGGCTGTCAAAAGGGCACAAACACCGTGGCAGTGTTTCCCAGCAAGCAGTAAATGTGCATCACCAAGTGCAGAGGAACACACAGATAACGAACACAAACTTGGGATATGAATCACCCAGGCACGCAATGGGATGTGCCTGGTGAGGTTTGGGATCAATATTTGGGGCCCTCTTTGGATCTAGATAAAGGAGTGTCTTGAAGTTATCAGGTAAAAGTCAACAAGAGGAGGTAAGGAGGGGGAGAGGGAAGGAGGCATACAGGAAAGGAGTGTACTTTAAAATCCCATAATAGGCTTGATATTAATTTATAACTCCCTAACCATGCAAATATTATTAGGTAAACACTGCAAGGCAGTGAACAGCAAATCATTCTCCACTGTCATTTTTATGACTCAGATCAAACTAGGCCAGCTTGATAATCTGGCTTTTTCTGTTTGCTGGCTCAGAAATGTGCGTTTTTCCATGTAATACTCTCTTAAACCTGGTATGGAAAAGGAAGGACAGAGATATTTTGCCTTTCAGCTAATTTCAGAACTCCTCAAACAAGAAGGTAAAGTTTTCCCTACAGAGGCACTTTTACAGAAGGGCAGCACTTTGAAGGATAAAGGGGTTTTCTCTCTCCTGGGGCAGAAAAACCTTGTGGGTGGAAGCTGCCATGTGTGTCTGATCAATCAGAGCCCCAAACCAGTGCCACTTTAACCTCCCTCTGGTGACCTCTGTGTCTGCTTTGTTCCAGTACCATCAAAATGAGAATATGACCCTGTGGACAGGCAATCCTCTGATAGAGGTGGTTATGGTTATTGCCATTTTCACGATCTGCACCAAAGGCCACACATTTCTGCTCACCTGGTTAAAAGAAACTGTCTGGAAGCAAATTTTACATCATGAAGCAATTGCAATAAATGGAGATATCCTGCTAATGTCATAATTTCTGCTATTTAGACACCCCTAGAATACAGCTTGTCACTGTAAGGGGTTACCTGGTGTGCTTAGAGAGGAGTTTTCAGGAATCAATCACATCTAGACCCATTTGATACTCTTGTTATAGTTTGTACCTGAGATAATGAACTGAGTAAATCTATTCAGAATTGGCTTCAAAATTATGCAGCAAATTAATCAATAACTTGATTGCAGTCCTCTTTTCCACACCAATGTTGCATTGATGTTTTGAAGTTTTAATAAGTGCCTATAGCTCTGAGTACACAAAAAACATCACTTTTGGCAACGACAATGCTTTAGTGGCTGGAGTGTTAGAGCCTGGGATCAGCTCAGATCCAGGATCAATACAGCAGCAGCATTAGGAAGTTAATATTGATAACAAACTGCTACAACATCCAAATATAAAGCAGCCTATTTTGAAAGTAATTCATGCTTTTCAAAAGATAAAAATAATAACAAAGTACAGAAGATAATAGTGAAGTCATAAGCTACTTCTCCGTGCAGCTCAGCCAAAGTCTGGTTGTACTCTCACAGGTCATCTGCTCCCATTCTCCTGCCTACACTCACATTTCTCATCATTCCAACATCCTCCTGACATGGTGCTTATCCCTTTCTTGTCCACTTGTCAGTGTCCTGCCCCATGCTCAGCTCTGGAGGCAAAGGAGAGACCAAAGCACTGAAAGTCTGGACCCAAGTAGTCTTGAACAAATATTCATAAGTGGAAATAAAACTTTTTCAGTATTCCATGTTAACAACAACAAAAAAGTTTTATTTAGGCTCAGTTCAAACAGGATTAATTTTTCTCTCAGTTTGGCAGCCGAACCAAAGAAAAAAAAAATCAATTATTCAGAGAGCCCTAAGAGCCTTGCTGAACCACCAGGGACCAGTGCTCCACTAACGATCTTTTTTGAGTTATTTTAGTTTAATAGTAAAAAGGCTGCGTCTGAGTTGAGCCAAGAGCCTTTTGTAATGTTTGTGTGTCAGCATTACACTGCCTTTATTTTCTGTTCTCTAAAGTCAGATTGTTTGAAGCCTAATACTGTGATCATTTATTTACACATAGCCCAGGAGGAAGCAGTTGGGCTTGGTTAAAATGCAGCCCAGATTTCTGCAGGGATTGGCCCTGAGTTGCAGTTTCCACATCAGACATTTGCTCTGAGCTTCTTATGCAGAAAAGGGTGCTGCTTGCACCATGACATTAGAATTTTGTGATGGACTAATTCTCACCTGAATCTACTCATGGATGGTGAATGCAACTGTCAAGCCCTTCTGGGCTTTTCTAGAGCTATCACAAAAGCACTTTAAGAGTACCAGACCATTGTTTTCATGCAGTACAAGGTACAAGCAGAATGAATACTGGAAGAGGAATAATTCACGTGTTCCTTCCAATGGAAAGGTCTTTTTAAGAAATAGAATCATTTGAAGATAAGAAGCTATAATGAAACACTCATAAAAGATGTATGACCAATATTTTATCCAGTGTTTGCTGAAACGCAGTTAACAAATAATTTTTTTTTTCTCTTCAACCTTTCAAACACAACTTCAGCAGGTTCTCTTTCAAAACATTACCCTCTGTCAGTATACAGGCATATTTGGAGAGGCCAGTGTATTTTAAGAGAGATCCCAGTCAAAAATTACAGAATATCTTTCTCTGCAGCAAGGACTCTATGAAAGCAGCTGTGATGATTAAATTTATAAAGAATGTAAAGTAAATCTACACCACGTTCGTGCACTCATCTGTTCCTTTACATCACCTGTATAAACTCCAGAAAACAAGGATTTGGCCAGTAAGTTAAGCATCTGTACCTGATAAAATGGCTTTAAATTCTTGTCCTGTAGGTAAGTGCCACAATGCAGATTTTACTGCAGTGTCATTGGTAAGAGCTGCTACCTTAGCTTGCATCTTTCATCCAGTGTGATTGTCTTGTGGTATTTCCAAATACAAAAACTGTCACAGCTGATGCTTGCTAAATACAAATAACAGGCAAGCTGTTAAACCAGAGCCTTAAGGCACATGTCAGGGTGCTGGGGGGTGTGCATGTTCCGTTTGGTTTGAAAGAAGGGAGCAATTATGTAAGGGATTAACTCAATTTATATACTACAGCTAATACAGCATTAACTGATCTTTTATCAGCTATTCCAATAGTGTGTCTCACTAGTGGAAACAATGTGAATTTTAATCCCAAATCTGGAGGACTGAGTAAATCCTCTGAAGAAGATTGTAAACTTCCTTTTCTCTTGGTGCAGTTCAGCAGCCTCGTACAAACCAAGACTCAGATGATTTGTCTAAATAACCTCCTACCTTTGAGGTCACAGAGAGACTGCAGTATTTTACATTGGAAAAAAAAACAAAAAAAGAAAGCTTTGCTTGCAGGCAAAAAGTGGAATTAATTGTTACAGGAGTGTTGTGAAAAAGAACTCTGCAGTTTTTGTGATCTTCATCTTGTGTCTATAAGCACACAGGACATGGCATGGCCTATGTAAGCTGCACACGTTTACATAATTATGTTATTTCTTAGGAAATTATAACCTTCATAAGCCATGAGATTTATGGTTTAACTCAGGGATGAGTCAACTCCTTGCTAGACATTACCAAATAATGTGTTTCCCAGAACTGCAATGCTGGATAAATCCAACACACACAGTGTTACTGGGGACCAGACAAGAAGAGGGTCAAGGTCACAAACCAGAAATCAAACATTGGTACCATATTTTAAAATCTGCAAGGACTTTTGTAGATGTGGTGGTTCTGAGGTGAAGATTTAGGTTGGTCTACAACCATTCTGATGTTATGGATGGCCCTCTCAAGTAATCTTTGCTAGTTCTGCTGCAAACTTATTACTCAGTTTCTGTTTAGCCTTTAAAATTCAATTTTAATTTCACTAAAATGCTGTTTTCCCCACTTTAACAGCCAAGCCATGTCATCCCCTCTCTCTCTTCTGCTCATCCCAAACTATTATTTTGACATATATCTGTTGAGGATCTGGTTCATTATCTCCTAAAGAACATCTTTTTCTCAAATGTCAAAACAAAACTATGCTCAGCTGTTCTGCAGAAATTTGCAAACTAATGGACCTTTCACTCTAGAAATAAAGGCCTTTAATTGAGTATTTTAATGTGTTTGGGAGGATGTGGAAGATGGATGAATGAAAGTGATACGTCTCTTACCAACAAAGACTAATGTTGCAAGAATGGAGGGGGAAGTGCATAATTAGTTTCCATTTTCATCAGAGCAGATACTCAGCTTCTAGAAGGTCTGAACTAAAACAATTTGGATATGTAACCTTTTCAAAAGAAATTTTTAATGTTCATGTCCTGCAAAAATATGGTGAAAGATGGTTTCCACTACTTATACTAAAAGTAAAACAAGTTGGATATTTTTTGCTAGACGTTGATTTAAATGTTTCTATTTTCTTCTAAAGGTAAATTATTTTAAATTATATTTAAGTGCATTCTAGTGCTAATGGCTTTCAGGAACATCATCTTTCTAATTTCCCGCTCTGATGAGTCTTTGCCACGGGATCTCCTGCCCATGAAATGAATCCTGTTGCTACCAGCAGGTTTGTATCATAGCAACAACCACTGATGTGGAAAATTCAAACAGAAGAAAGACACCTGACAAGCACTCAAGTGATATTCTAGAAGACCTCATAGGAAGTTCCTCAACTGCTTAAGTTTTTTTAAAAAATAGAATTTCAAAAACTGATATCTGCTCCTGATTTCATAGAAGTCTTATGGCTAAATGTAAAGGCAAACATCACTTTCTCTATTTAACAACTCTGAACACCAGGAATTTTGTCTCAGTACAGAATAAGGGTGTGAGATTTTCCATAGCTGGAGAGCTTGCTGTGTGTGGGATCCCATACATACATGAGCCAAACACCTCAATGATCAAATTCATTTGGCAGAAGAGAGAGCAGATAGTTAGGATTTCCTCTGTCCTTTTCACTGTTGTATAAACTGTGCCCAAACTCCATGAAGTTGAAACAGTTTCTGAGTGGTTAAACCTTAATCTGTGTTTTTGCTTATTTTTTGCATATCCTTATACTTCATTCTGACATGAATTGGAGCACAGGTGTGCTGATGTACAGCCAAAAGAAGGATTTTTTTATGTTACTTCTCATCTATGAGTCTGAAAGCATTTTCTTTAAAGTTGAAATGTGGTTTCTGCTACATATATCTTAAAAATACCCCCAATTATTTGAACCCACTAGCACTCCAGTCACTTATCTTAACGAGTGGTAAGAAACTGGAAGAGGCAGAAATGGGAAACTTGTCTCCTGTAGTGCAAAATTCTAGCCATTAAACCCAATGCCAATCCATTTGTTTTTCTGATCCATTCTGAAGGCTTTATACTCCTGACAATTCTGCAGTGATTCAGAATCCATCCAGCCATGGGATGGGAGAAACGAAGGGGATCTGTGACTGATGCTGTCAAGTAAGACAGCAAACACAGAGAGAAACACAGGCTTTTTCCAAAAATCCATGTCCCATGTCATCAATGTTCCTGTGACTGACTCACAGCAGTCCAACAACAACCAGAGAGGCCACAGCCCAGTGCTGCAAAACCCAAGGAAATGTAAGGAGAGACCTTTCTCACCAGTGCACCATCTGTTCCTTCCCTGCAAGGATATCAAATTGCTTTGTTATTTACATGAAAAAAAAATCAGCAAAGATCCAAATGATGGCGATTTGAGTTTATTAAGAGCTGATGTATCATCAGGGGGATTTTGAACATAACTACAATGCAGATGCTCAAGATGTACTTTAGGAAAAGAGAGCCCTATATGGGTCAGCGATGCGCTGCATGGAGTGGAAAGAGTCATTAACAGATTTGGCTGTTTTTTCATTGCAATGTGCTGGTTAAACAAGCCTGTTTATGCTTCATTCCCTTTTGGTTTAGCAGGATTTCTTTCCCAATCATATAAATGGTTTCAGCTGATCTACCATAGGTCAGTACTGTCAAGTGGCCAGAAGTATAATCTGGGCATACTGGGACTCCTGTATTCCTTGGACTGTTTTATTAATTTTTACTGTCTCTAAGATCCTAAGTCCTGAAAATGCCTTGAATATTAATGAAAGAGCTACAGCTCTATCCCTTGGTTTAGGAATGCTGCATTTCTCCCTCATCCCATAGCAAAGTTTAATTTCTCATGTTACTGTCATTTTGATAAAGCAAAATTTTGGTGTTTAAACCTTGTCTCAGGAAAGTGGTGGCAAATTGAAAGTGAATACAATTTGTTCGTTAACACCTCATGTTTCCAAATAATTTATCATACAAATATTTCCTGGAAAACAAAAGCCACTTATGTGCAGGCAACTTATAAAATGTTACTTGTTTATCTAATAAACTACCCTGGGGCCAACAACTACATTAGCATTGCACAAACTTTCTAACTTATTCATCATCACTATTTATTATTAAAACTTTATCTGTTTCAAGTTAGTGAATAGCTGCCTTGGGATACACTGCTCAGAGCAGAGGCAACCAAATAAAGTTTACACAATTTGCATAATATTGTACAACGGATATTAGCTTAGAACAATATGAATCCCCTGGATCATTTGCACAGCCCCTTTGGTGTTTAATGTTGGTAAATATTTAAATAACAGCAAGCCTATATAATTATGGAGATTCCTCTTCCTAATCCGCACAGATTGTACAAAATGTCATAAATCATGTCTACTACACAGTCTTAGCCAGGCTGAGAATAAAGGGGTGATTTAGAGATGCTTATTGACTTTTCTGGGAATTTTGTGGCCCATCATTCATCTGTTGGTTGCCAGGCAGGATGAACATGTGGGCAGTGCCCGATGTGGACACTGAGTCTGATGTAGGAGGGATGTTTAAAAAGCTGAGGACTCTTCTTCATTGCTCTGTTGTGTTTTTGCATTTCTGCAAATCAGATGTAAATCAGGTGCCTGAGAGGTTTACATTCCCTCTGTGTTATTTTGTACTGATGCACAAAGTGCTGGATAAGACAGAATAGGATGAAGTTTTTTCCACAGAGTTGGTAACACTCTGGGAGGAGGTGTCACCACACAGTTTAGATTAAATTGTTTAGTGCTGGGGAACTACTCCCAGTTTGGGATGCACAGTTAAGGGCCTGATTCTCAAAACTGCAGAACACCTAGGGATTTATGATGTTCTGTGGAACAGCAGAACCCATGTAAACCTGAGACTCTGATTATGAAAATCATGGCCTTCATAAACCACTTGTTTGCACATTCACTTCTTTTTTAACATTTGTTTCTATATTATGTTTAATTTAAGATCAGTTCCACTACTGAGCAAAGGCAACTTCCACTAACATCAAAGCTGGAACATTTTCTACATTATGTAAAATTCTTAATATCTGCAAGGATCAAGTTCAGTTTTAAGGTCTAAACGTGTAGTCTGGTGGGTGATGTCCTGGATAAAGATGCATGAGACCTGGGATCTATTTCTGATTCTGACATCAATCCACCACCTGTCAATCAAGCGTTCTTTACATTCCCTGTCTGCAGAATGACATTTAAAATTATCATTTAAGAACTTCAGTGCAGTAAGGTCATGCATCTCTTTAGGTCTACAGATAGCTGAATGGCCCTCTATTATTGTAACAAATAAAATTACAATCAAGTCAAGATAAAACTAAATCAATTCTGTCAGTGGTTCTAAATTTATCTAGACCAACATAGCTAATTTCTAATCCATCTCAGAAAGTAGCCCAACACCTCCCTCATATTTCGATGACTGGTACAAGATACAGGTAACTATTTTTGAAACACAGCTCCTCCTTTCCATGTCACTCACTGGTCCATCCCAACAGGCTTTTGGCAGTTCAGCAGAGAAACAGGGTTAATCCACTGTTCCCATCAAGGTGTTCAGGAAAGTGAAAATTGGATAGAGGGACCAAGAGGTATTTTGATGACTCATATTTTTTCACTTTTTCCCCTTAGGACACAAACAGGGATTTAAATAGATATTATTTTTGATGTTTTTTAAAGAGGCTAAAATGGAGATCTGGGGAGTTAATAAAATACCTCACCCCTGAAGAGTGATTACATTTCTTTCACTCATGAGAAAGTCCTTCATAATTCATTCATACCTGAGGGTCTTTTGAGTTATAGGTCCTTCACACTTTTGAAAGACACATAATACCCTTCATGGATGACGTCTCTTTTGTGTATTGAAATTGTAAAATTAAAGTGTAGATATTTTGAAGGCATATTCTACATGTAAGATATAAATGCAAGTACAGAATGTTTCCCTCTCCTTTTTGAAGGGCCTGTAAGACCTTAGGAGAACTTGACAACATGAAATATTATAGTGGAGACCAACACAGGATGCGCTGTATGCAAGACAAGAAGTAAGAAATTGAGTTTTGCATTCATCTATGTCAGCATGATGCACTGTTACAGCTTTCTTTGCAATGGTTTAGAGGTATTTCTTTTATACTTTCAAATTGCTACCAGAATATAAGCATTTCACCTGAAAATATCAGTATTGTGTCAGCAAAACATCCTGATATTGAAGAAACGTTTTATAGGAGACTGAGTGGACATAGCAGAGTGATAAGAATACATAGATTTGCAAATATTATACTGAAAAATCACAAAGGTGCCTGTAAGAGATTTGAACACAGTTTACCAAATTTCCTCTGTGTTCTACTTAATATTTACAGCTAATTTTTTATTAACTGTCACTGGACACTATTAAGATGTTTAAATTGGTACATTGTCCTTCAAACTAATTCCCGGAAGACTTGGAGAAGAGGGAGACCATGAAAATGTACATTTTAAAAAGATCATCCCAGAGATGTTATACAAACATGTCACAGTCACTGCCTGCTTTTTCCTGAGGGTTTGAGATTATGTGGATGTCCAAAGTTTTTAAAAATCATTGTTGACTCATCCAGTCATTGTAACTGTGCCAGGAAGAACCTGCACCATCCTGTCCCCAAAATCCTTGTGTAAACCTGAACACCCAGGGCAGGCAGGGAACTCGTCCTGCTGTGGTGTCACCTGTCGCAGTAATGACACCAAAGGAAGAGACAGAGGCACCTGTTACCAGGATGAGAGAGAAGGAAGGAAGGGGGACAAGACCCACCTTCTTTATTTTTTATATACATTTAGAAATCACTATTCATTGGAGGAAACCAGTTCTTCCTCCCTCAATCACAGTGGTCAAAGGAAATGTCCATCAAAGTTCTGTGTCCAGGAGAAAGGAATGTAAGTGATAAGATACAGTTCCAATAACATGGCCATGTTTACAGAGAAAAGTGTGAGAAACTAGATACAAAAGAATGACAACATTCAGAACTGCAAAAATCAGGGCAACAGTCCCCCAGATTCCCCTGTGGGCAGAGCTGGCACTGCAGTGGGGCTCACAGAGCCATGGGACTCTCATTCCATCAGCCCCCAACCTGCAATCTCAGGTGCCTTCCCCACCCTGAGCAGATCCTCTGATGCCAGCTGACAGCAGAAATAGAATTCACATGGCAATTAAACACAAAAGTATTTGGAAATCTGTCCAAACAACATTTTACTGTCAATAACACGGACAAATGTTTTCTTCAGGTACAACTTGAGTGCTCCTGCCTCTGCATGCACCACTAATCATTGTGGTGCGTATGAAAACACGGCACGTAACCAAGTGACAAATGAGCACTTCATTTGGAGTAAAAGATGAAGGGAAAAAACGGGGACAGATGTTGTGCAAAAACATTTTAAATAAATGGGCAAATTGTCACATTAGAAACAGAACTGTCAGCTTCAAAAGATAGGACATTACAGACAGAGATCAACCACGAGCCTTCCACAGACAAACATCGGTCAGCAGCACGAGGCTGGAAACAAAGTCATGAAAGAATGGTGAAGTCTGGAAGGAAATCCAGTTCAGAAATCAAACAATTAGAAGAACAATTAACTCATCCATTTTGTGGACGATTCTTGTCAGCACATAGCCTGAGTAGCATTAAAATGGTAGTTAGGAGTGATTCTAATATATTAACGCAGCATAGAATAATTCTGTTTTATGGAGCTCATTACAGCACATCTGTATTCCCAACACTTTAATCTGTTACTGGCAGAAGATATTAATGTGATCCTTCAGACAGAGGAAATCAGCATTGTCCTTTTCTCATGCCTGAACTCCTCCAAGCTTTCCATATCCACGATAAACCACTGGACCTGTATCAAGGTTTGGCTAAAGTCACAAGACAGGATTTATTTGGGTGGTTTAACTCTGTCACACATAGCTGTGGCCATCTTAAGATCAGGTGGAAGATCCAAGATTAAAGAATGTGCTTTTCCTGCCTTTCTTTCATTTACAGTGTTTTCAAACAAGAGCTGAGCCAATGAAAGGCATCTCCTGCTGATGAGATTGTGGCAGAACTGGATGGAACACGAGTGATGTCAGAGATAAATCAACTCTCTGATCCAAAGACTTGTTATTGGTAGTGACCAGGAACAAAATGTGTCCCCTTTGGATTGTATGGAGAAAAAAAAAAAAGACAAAAGAGAAGGGATTGTGACCCCAAGGCTCAACATGAGAGTAAATGAGGACTAAAGTAATCTTTGTCTCCACTGATGGGAGAAAACAAAAAGTCTTTTCACTAAAGAAGATGTTGATAAAAGAAGGGAGGAGAAACAGAAACTTTTGACTGTGATGGACTGATGAGCTGAAGTGATCAAGATATTTTCTTTTTAAAAACAGAATGTATTTAAAAGGAAGGCTGATAAACTATGGTAGTATTTGTTTTTAAATAGGAAAAATTTTGGCCCTGAAATTTTCCAAGTATTATATAAGAAACTTATTTAATTTTCACAAATGTTTACTCCTCAAACAAATTAACAGAAGCTTCTGTAAAGAGGAGAGGCAGCAAATGTTGCTTTGGCATGATCTGAAAGGAAAATGGTAGTGGGCCAGAAGCACTTTTTGTATACATGAAGACTATAGAAAGATGTCTCATGCAACATTTACAGTTCATTGTTTTTTAAGACATTTTGCAGCTTAAAAGAACCTATGAAATAGTTCTGAGGTCTCACCTTTTGATTCTGACACTATTGCCTTACTCTCTATTCTCTCTGTAGGGTCAGAGAGACAACACTCCTTTCATTAATCTTTCTCTTATGACCTTTCTTGAAATAAAACAAGATGAGGTACTGTAGGGAATACATATTGTTCTTAGATGTAGATTAGAGCAGAGAATGAAAGGAATTCCAGGATTTCACTGTTTTGTCTGCAAAGCTGCCAGGAGCAAGTGGTTCAGCCCCAGAGGCAAGGAAGTATTGATCTTCCTCAAATAGAATTCCCTCAAACTTTGCTTCTTCCCAAATATGTTAAATGAGAGATTATTTGCATCAACATCATCATCTGTCTTCTCTGTAGAAAGCATTTCCTAGGTACAAATTCTCTTTTTGGTCAGTGTATGCATTTGCATCATCAAGCAAGAGAACCTTTTCAATTGAGCAGTGCCTGGAGCAGGAATCCACACCGGTTCTAAATGAAGCACATGGCAGGGCATTTCGAGAGTATACTTGAGGACATACACAGATAATCAGCAGCAAAACCTTCCTAAATCTGTGCCAGATGTTCTGAAATAAAGTGCACCCTGTAGAAAACTGAAAATTCAAACTTAACATAAAGTTAGTGCAGATATGTCCATCTACTGAATTAATGTAAAGTTTATGGGTTGTTTTTGTTTAACAAATTTTGTTTCATATATCAAATCCCAAATTATAGTTATTTGCAAACACATACTTAATAGAAACAATCATCACATAACTCTGAATTTTATTTTTAAAAAATAGATTTTCTCTTTTTTGACAACAGAGTTTACCAACAGTAAGGAAAATTAAAAGTATACTAGAAGAAAATGAACTTTAAAAAATTTACTAGGACTGGTCAAACATTTTGGTGTTGTAGTGCAAATATTTTGCTTTTCTAATGGAGAAAAACCAAAATGATGGTGTGGAAAAACTACTGAAACCAGAGCTGGGATGGGAAGGATGTATAATCATGACAGTCCAGCAATATTTGTGGGGGTTTAGAAGTATCTGAATGGGACAAATAAGCCTGGGTTTTCCTTGCCCTGACATCCATGGCTGCATCCTGGAACGTTTGGAAGGATTTGCTCTGAAAGCTGCAGGTCTGTTCTGGCTGGTGGCAAACAGGCTCACACAGGGGTCTGGGGAGATGAGCCCTGCTGAGCCTTGAACACTTTGATCAGGCTTCAGAACAGGGGGAAAAACCCCCAATCACATGAGCCTTTGTGTTTTGCAATAATCTCAGTTTTCTGTGAAAGTCTGGAGGTGAATTCACACCCATCCTCTGTCATCTGTTCCTGAACTTCCTGGCCATATCCCACAAGGAAGGGGGTGAGTCTGTCCTAGAGATGGCACTGTTGCATTTCTGTCATTGCTGGTGGATTGGCAGTGGAGAGCTCCTAACTGGGGAGAAAAGGAAATCAATCTATGCATCAGCTGTCATGTTGCAGCATTTTTAATGTTAAGTTGCTCCCAAAGATCAAAATCCCCTCACCTTTTTTTCCTGTCAAACTCAGATAACTCTGTTGGTCTACTTAAGCCAAGAAAAAATGAAAATATTCTATTTGCCTATGTAACAAATTATGGCATTTTGCTCTTTGAAAACTGAATTTCTTCAACTAACTATCTTAATTTTTATATGAAAAAAAAAACCTTAGAAAGATGAATTTAAATACCAAGACTCCAGTTACATTTGTTCTGCTGCTTTAGACATTACATTTTATTTTTATGCATGTGTGGGAGTGGACATGTAAGTGTTACATTCTGGGAGCAAAACCAACCGAGCACAGGAAAGATGAGACACTGAGGAACACCAGGAGCTGAAGCTTCCCACCTTGGTGGTGTCATTTAGTGCCTGACAGAAGAAGATGTAAAGCAATGCAGAATTAAATATTTTAACTTCGGCTCTGAAAAGCCTTAAATCTCCAGCTGAGCAGTTTAGATTCTTGTTCTGAGAGCTGCCCAGAGAGGGGAACTCTCCTTTGGGAAAGAGTCCTCTCCTCAGGTGGTTACAAGCAAAGTCCTTGCTCTAAGTGAGGTGGGACCAAGGTGTTCCCAGGGAGTGCCCTGCTCCTTCCCAGATTTCTTCTTGGCTCATTGCTAAGGCAAGGAAAAGTGGCAGAATTAGAAACCAGCAAATCACAATGATGGGGAAAGTCCCCAGACCCCAGCTGCCTCCCCAGCAGGCTCAAACCCAGCCCTCTGCCTCGCCCCTTGCAGGAATAAAAGAGACAGCAAACAAACAGAGCAGATCCTGGGAAATCTTGCTTTTGTCTGCTTGTCAGGAAGGCAACATCTGACCTTGTTGCTTGTCTGGAAGTTACCTTGACAAAGCTGAGTTCATTTGCCAAGAAGAAGAGATGAATTGTGGGCATGAATGGATCAGCACAACTGCCTCACCTCAGCCAAGCTGTCTGAACAGGTCCAGCTATTGCAACATCCTTCCTTAAACAAAGGGTACCATTGGTGGCTTTTATTTAAGCAGGAATTCAGTGATGAAGTGACCTTGTACAGCCAAGTCAAGCATATAAATCTGTTAGAGTATTGAAATCCTTGCAGGACACACTTGCTCTTGCTCACATATTCTTACTTTTTTTCCTAAATACGATTTAATGGGGCATTTACAGACTGAGAGCAGCTCTTTGTTACAACTCAGTGTACAAAAATTAAATACCTGATTAACTGCTCTGCAGGACCAGATCCTCAT
This sequence comes from Climacteris rufus, assembly GCA_013398175.1. NCBI lineage: Eukaryota > Metazoa > Chordata > Aves > Passeriformes > Climacteridae > Climacteris > Climacteris rufus. Next base: position 844,213 of record VZRZ01007867.1, on the reverse strand, counting down.
TTTATACTATTTTAAAGAAATAGCTCCTGTGGAGTAAAGAGATTAACTCAAAGTTTTATAAAATTGAAGTTATTAAAAGTTTGGTTCTAAAATCCCTAAGTTAGAATTATACATGATTGGTTTGTATAACTTTAACATATACCTAAGACATTAAATAAATAGTGTTTCAAAAGTTATGGCTTTGCCAATTAACAATGTTTTTTGCCTAAAGAACTTAGAAGAATGAGTGTATAAAAAACAATTTTTTAATTTGACAGTAAACTACTGCCACTAAAGCTGAAATGCATCATGGAGTAGGCAGGTATAGGAAAACAATCTGTGTTTTCTGGCAGACAAAAGTAACAGGTGATTCTTTGTCCCTCTTATCCTGTGTCCATGTTGGAAAACTGCATTTCAATATCAAATATGGACCCCTGAAACCTCTGAAACAGATGGCTGGGCCCTAAAAAGTAACCCTAACATGTTACTGAATATGTTTTGAGTGAACAATTATAACAAAATTTGGAATAATGCGTTCACAAGATCTGCCTGAGCAGTGTGTGCTCTCAGGAGCACGTGGAAGGACAGGTTCTGTACGAACAGCAATTCCAGGTGCCACGGAACACGGAGCCTTCCTGCTCTCCTGACAGGTGGAACAGGGAACACAGCAAATAACATCTCTATTAGAAACGTTTGTGCCCTTCCCTTCATTTCTGCAGATCAATGAGTGCAGTGCTTGCATTTTAGAAGAGCTTATAGCTGAAGTTTCGTCATGAATTGTCCAAGACACAGCAGCTGACAGACATTCTCTTCAAAGACAAAGGCAGATGAATGGCTTGGAGGCGTTCTGCCCCTCTAACCTGTGTGCCCCCTGCTCCCCTCACTGCTGAAGGCTGTTTTGTCCATAACAAATAAACCCAACTCACTTGTTAGTCCCAGGAAAGGAGCACAGTTCAATATTGCACCTGTAAACAGTTACACATTTCTATAGCAACTAATGTTTGCCAGCGTGGCCAAAGAATTCCCTTTATTATAAAAGCCCAAGCAGAACGGTAGGGGAAAAATCCATTACTGAAGAAATACCCAATTCCACGTAGAAAGGTCAGAATTGCTCCTGGGTTCTCAACATTGGATGCACATAACTTTGGGCACTTCAGCAATGCACTCCAGTGCTCAAACTGCATTTTTTTTATACCACCCACAGGCTGCTTCTTGAAGAACAAAATTTGTAACAGTCTTATAAAGAGTGAAGTTAAAGTAAAATCCAATGGACTGTAATAACCAAGTAATTTTTTTCTGTCTTCTTAATATTGCAGAGATTCTTGAAAGTGGTAAAACCAGACCCACTATTAAAGTGTGATAGGGTAGCCTGGGATGAAAAAGTTTTGGGAAATAACTCTCTGAGAACCTCTCAAGGCCAAACCCCTGAGTGCCTGCTTTGGACACTGTATAATCCATTCTAGTTTGGCAGCCAAGTTATTAATTATGAGCTCCAGGACTTCAGTTGTTATCCAAATGGTTTACATGGAGTTTGCCACAGTGCATACCAAGTCCATGGAGGATACCAGGAGTGCTTTGATTAGAAGTAGTGCAAATAATAGGGGATGTTTTCAAGCTGGGTTCCGAATTGGTACAAGTCCAGGAAGAAAATCATGATGCTACAACAGGTTCCTCACTATCTCCTTGCCTCATCTGTACCCAGGAAAAAAAACAGAAATTATATAAAACACAGTGCACAGGTTGTGCCAGTTCATGTTACTGATCTGTGTTGGTATTCCTTGTAGGGCAGGAAACAGCAATTCTATTATTCATAATATGCCTTCTTTATTTCCCACTCCTCTTTTACTTAGAAATGGTTTTAATTAGTCCGATGTCCTTCTTGCTCCATACCTGTTAGCAAAATTGCTAGACAGAGCTAAAATCACATTAGAAGGGTCCATCTGGGGATTTTTATTTAGAAGGTGTTGCATGTAATAGATGTGAAATATTTCCAGCACTTTTTGTATTCAGGAGTCAGGTTAAAATGGTTTTTGTTAGGGGGAAAAAGTGGGACAAAAGTGTCTGGCAAAGAATTGTTGATAAATTGGCTGGGCAGCACTCCTCAGGACTGAGTGACCCTTGGAGCTCTGGGCACAGCGTGTGCCATTCAGTCCCAGCAATCTTGGAAGGGGAGCAGAGGTCAGGACAGGTGCTGGGTGTTTGAACTGAAATAGATTCATGGCTGGACTAATGATGGGTTGTTATAAAATGCTTTATGCTATCAAAACCACCATCTTGTGCAAGACCCCGTGAAGCCTCACCTGATTTTATTAGGACTGGGAACGTACCCCTGCCCTGCAGAATATTGTGGTGTAGCTACAAAAGCAGTGCAGTTCAGCCAGATGGTGTCAGGAGCAGGATAATTTGTCTTAGCAGTGTCTCCATGAGGTGCCATGCTCCTGGTATTTGAATTCATTTGGAGGACTGTGAGACAGAAATGCTTTGCACAGTATTGACAAATCCTACACTTCATAGTTCCAATTCTGGAGCGAGGAATCCAGGGAACACAAGAGCTTCAGTTGTCATGAATTTGCCCAGCAATCTCAAGAGTGCACAGAGAAACATTCCAGAGACACAATTGCTGAGCCATGCCCAGCTCTCAGGGATTGCACACACAGTGTAGACTGGGAAAGGCAAAGCCTGGAATTTTTGAGGCAACAAACCGTAAAATGGGAATAAAAATCCAATCTACTTCACGTACTCAAGTCTCTTCGTGTCTAAAAACTGGTGATACAGGTAGAATTCTCCACGTGGACATAGGTGTATAAAGTATTCTTGATTAACTAAGGTGGAGGATGAAATGCTGGAGGTTACACTGGAAATAGTTTATAAATGGGCTCTTTTTCCAATGCAGTCTGCAAGTGTTTCAGCAAAAAATATTTCGCCCCAGATTTTAAGCAGTGCTCATCCCTCTAAAAATCTGGTGATGGGTAGGCTTTACTGAAATCGACATTTTTATCAATTTTAGCTTATGAAATCTCTGCTAATAAATTATGTCTCAAATCTAGAAATAATTGCAATCCGATTGAAAGCAAGTTCAGGATTCCCTAGCTGTATGATAAAAATCCACAATACAAACAAACAGATGGAAAAGCCCCCAAATCCTCCAGTTAAAAAATACACCAGTTGTACTCTTAAAAGGTGCTCCCATGAAGAACTGCTTTGTCCCTCGTGCTGTGCAAATACCCAGCATCTGGCTCCATATAAATCGCCAGGAAGATCCATCATCCCCTCCTGCAATGTCCCTGGAAGGAACTGCAGTTGTACCAGTGTCTGCTGTGAGATACAGCTACAAATAAATCTGACAGGCAAACAGCTCCAGCAAAATGGATTGCACCTGATGGAGTGTCAGCTTGCTCAGTAATCTGGGGGCTTTTATGGCTGAAAAGAATGAAAGACCAATCTTTGTGAAAACGTGGGACAGCTGATGCAGTCAGTGCTTGGGCACAACTGTTTTAAACTCCCCCTTCCCCCCCAAATATTCTGTGTATTCTCAGCTGCCTGGCCACACAGGGTGATCAGTGAATCCCAATAATGCTGAGGTGAGAGAGCAAATCTGACAGACCAAGGTGTTATTTTGTGTATCCTGGATACTGTTTGGGACGTGGAACCCCCCACTTCATTGTGCAAAGCAATACCTGGTGTTTTATTTGTAATCACTTGCAGAAGTGGAAATTTGAAAATATTTATTAAAGTGCTCTATGATCTCTGACTCCTGCATATTCTCTCTTTTGGAAAGATTAACCACTATTATATGTATAGTTAATTGCATGTGTATGAGAATTGCCTTTCCCCCCTTTTTCCATAAATAAATATTTACTCTAATGGATGAATTTAAATTATTCGCATTGAGCTTGAAAGTCCATTCCCATATCACACATTTAAATTACTAATTTTTAAAGCTATCTTATTTTATGTCTAAGTCCAAGGTCTAACACTAAGGAAACCAGGGCATATTAAAATGTCTTCAAATACATTATAAAATAAATGTTGCAAATAGTAATTTCTCTGAAGGAAATATTATTCCAATAATAAGAGTACAAAATAGACTATTGGAATATATTGTATATTTATGCAACTATTCTTACATCATGACTGTGCATTTGTTCCTGTGATTACTGTAAATTATTTAAATATATGTTCGATCAATACAAAATGTTTGAAGAAAGATGAAGGAAATTCAAGAATCAGAACCATTCTTAAAAAAAAAAAAACTGGAAAAAAATACATCCTTACAGAAGATTAAGCATTTAAAAATACAGTCTATAAACCCAAGATAAATTCATAGCACAAGATTAAAAGCTTTGAGTGTGTGTAACTCTACCTAGATCATACTCTAAATATTTTCTCATTGTGTTTTAGCAGCCAAGTATTAATTCAATGTGTGTACATCTGCAAGATTATTTAACAATAGGAGGCAGAAAAATAATTCAAATGACAGTGTGTTTTCCTGGCTATCTGTGTGTATAGTGTCACTGTGTGGGAAATGAGCAAGGATTTCTGCTTTTTGGGAAAACAGAGGTCCCTATTTCCAGTCACTGAAATTAGGTCTACACACAATAATCTGGTCTGGTTTTTGGTTTGCTTCACAAGCAGAAGTCTCTTGCATGAAGTCCACTGTAAAGGCAACATGTACTGTTCTTAATTATTAGAAAGTAACATTATTTCAGGGGCAGAACATCACTCACAAATATTGGCTATTTAACAAGGGGTCTTAAACATAAACCTACTGAGCTCCTGTGTCCCATTTTTCCAGAGAAAATGTATACTTGCCAGTAAATTGCATAAATCAGATTAAAGGAAACAGATGAAGAAAGAAAAAATACAGTCCAATTTTATATCATTACATAGCTTTTTATATGACAACATATATGTCGAAAGGCACTGCAGAGAGGAATATTTGCATCTCCACTGCAAAAAAAGAAAACTCCCCTGTCTCCCATTTGCTGCCCTGGAACCAGAGGGATCCCCTGAGCTTTCAGAGTGCTTTGCAGACAAGGGGGTGACATTTTTTCCCTGTGCAGACCAGGCAGTTTATCCAAATTTCCTGCAGAATTCCCCATCCCCTCCCCTCTACCAGCACTAAAGATTATTTGCTTACAAAGGTGTAGACAACAATAACTGTGTGCACAAGGAAATGATCAGCAGAATGAAGCCAGCAGTGTTAGGTTAATTTGTTGAAATTTTATGTAATTTGGGGTTTTCCTTTGGGCTGGATTTAATCTGACCTTTAGGATCCCTCCCATCCCACAAAGCCTGAAGCTGCCTAAAGGGGCAGTGCTGGTTTGGCCTCAGCATCCCCACTCCTGGGTGGCCTGAGGACAAGTCAAGGGCAGAGATTCTGATTTATTTTTCTCAGGAAAGAATCTCTTTGAACCAATATGTAGCAAGTGGGGACAACAGGAGAATTCATTTATGAGCTGCAGCTCTGAACAGATTAATGGATGCAGCCCATTAGTGTGAAACACATCATTTTTTGGAGGCTGGGAAAATTCCAAACATATCTTAAATTCCATGTTATATTGGCAGCAGCAGCCAGTTCAATGAAGCAACATATATGGTGCAAGAACTGAAACCACTGGGGTAATTCCAGTTTTGGAAAGTGACAATAAAGAAGATGCAAGCTGAAAGCAAAGCCCTCATGTGAAAAGGCTCATTCCTCTGGCAGGAAATTGGAGACACTTGGTGATTGAACAGTGTTATGCTGTGAGCTTGAGACAAACATTTGGAAGCAGGTGAGGGAGAAGTCTTTAAAATAGAATAAAAAACAACTGCGAAAGCATTTCTGAAAGATGTTACATATAAATACTACTAAATAGTATTATATTAATCTGGTTTTTATGGTAATAAATCAAATTTGTGAATGGCTTTTTCCTTTTTTAACATTTTTTTAAAATTCATTCCTGTTTGTTGGATTTCATATGCATTCCATACATCCACCAGTGCCAACATAATCTTTGTTTCTCTGGTGCTGATGCAACAGGTTTTCCATTTCCAAGGTTAAATTTCCCTCTGTACAATTGAGCAGGAATATAAAAGTCTGGGATATGTTAAGATTGCACTGAACTATGACAGCTGTTCTTGCTAACTTTGCTGTTTACCAGTGCTGAGGCTTCTATGAGCAGAGAATTAACATCTGCTGTCACAAGTTGATTCCAGAAGTGACAGTAAGTTGCAAAGTGAAAAATGTTGGCACAATTTCTCTGTATCCCTTACATTGAAGGCAACTTATGGAATTCACTGACTATGTACAAGGGAGGCAGTGTGCAGTAAATTAATGGCATATTTAAAATCTGTGGCACACATTTGCATTTGTCTCTTCAGAAGGAGTAGAGATGACAGCATCTAGGTAAATACTAAGCAGAATTTCACACTCAGGATTCTTCTGTCTCAGTAATCTGTAAGCCTGCTGTAACCAACTAAAGATTAGATGTACCCCACTGGGAATAAATAATTCTTATTAAAGAGTTTTCTGACTCTTTGTCAGTTCCCTTTTTCATTTTTTTCCCTTTAAATTAATCAATTTTAAATTCAGGAAAAGAATCTAAAAGAAGATTAGAACATCAGCTTCCAGGGGATGGCATGAGGGAGAGAACTGGCTGGTTCATCTCTGTCACTTCTTGTTTGGAAATCAGCTGGTGGTGAGCAAACACTCAGCTCCCTGTGAACCTGCCAGCTTTGCAGTGGGCAGTAAAGCCCTCACGTCTTTCCAGGTGGAAAAACAGAAAAAACCTGTTGGAGAATGAGAAGTGACTGAAATGATCCATGCCCAGAAGGAAGAGCCAGGTTTGAAGACTGACAAGTTTGCCTTACTCCATTTGGCTCCTCAGTGCCACGTGCCTGGCTCCGAGATAACATTAATAATGAAGTGCACAGAGCCATCTGTTCTGCTGTCTGTCAGAAGGGACTCAGCAGACAAGGCCAGCTCCAACTGCTCAAAACACCTACAGGAAACTTCTATAAAAGCAAATGAGGCCGTGGTAGCCCCAAAAAGCTTCACAACTGCCAGGAACCCACAGGTACCTCACACCAGTCACTCAGCCGACTTGGACGTGCTGCAGCAACATCAGAGAAAAACCCAGCTAAGATTAAATCCTATCTCCTCTGCCAGGGTGGTTTTTCTTTTTGTTGCGGTTGTTTTAAGAAAAATATGGAGAAACATCCCAGTCACTCTCTTGGAAAGAAGAGGGAAGTTCATCTTCATCTGTTTGCTCTTGGAAGATGTGGCGAAGCTGTCACTGCAAATCATATTTTAAATAAGTGTGTGGGAGTATGTGTGAGACAGAGGAAAGATAAGAGAACTTACACTTAGATAAGACAAAGACAAGCTCTTCATATACAAAATCTATTCTTTTGTTGCTCCTACTAGTTCCACCTCCTCCTCCCTGAAGTTTCCACTTCCTTTCACTTGATAACATTTCCTACAGCCTCAGGTAATGCACTCTGGCAAAATGCTGTGCTAACTGAGATCTAAATTTTAAGACACACAGAACACATCAGTAATTTCACACAGGAAAAACAACTCCAGCAGGCAGCATTCAACAATAAGGAGCATTAAGTAACAGCTTCTGAAACATTCCTGGTAGAATAAAAAAAACCCTGAATGACAATTCATTCCTCATAATATGGTAAGATTGATTGTCTTAGAAAGCCTATGAAATCACATTCACAGTGATGTTATTTGAAGTCTCTGTATAATTCATCGACCACTCTGTCATGCATTGTGCATGTGATGTTATATTTGGGACACACTGGGAAGTATTAGATATAAAATTACTTTGTATGATGCAGCCTAGACGTAAAAAAGTGCATTGCTTGGGACTACATGATTCAGTGAGAAAATATAAATGGGAAATTACTGGAGCTGAAATTTTATTGCAAAGTTATTTATCTTTGTTATTACTTTCTGAATCCTTTTGTGCTTATGGTTTGCTACAACAGATAGAACAACTCTTACTTACACTTTTCACTGAGGATTATGAAGGTGGAAATAGGCACTGCATCCCAAGAAAAAGAGATTAATGTGTGGTTAAATTCGGTGTTTATTCTCCTAATGCCTGAAACTGAATTTTTCAATGTGTATTTATATATATGTTTATACATACATAGGAACACATTCAGTGTAACTAAACAGTTCTAGATTTACACTGAACATGAATAGTGATGTATTATTTTAAAAAGGAAAGATGTGAAGAGGATATGATTTTAAAGAAAAGGGAGGGTCTCTTCATTGTGAGAAGAAGGAATTGTACACATATATAAATGCTTTGTCTATCCATAGATTTCACAGACAGATGAGCAGGATTCCATGGAAAACATATCTATTCATAAAGATGAATATATACATCTATAGATTCTAGTTCTGTAAAACACAGAGAATGCTTTCAGTTCCCATCACTGTAAGGTAAGGGCAGCCTGGCTCAGGACTTCAGTCAAGGTGCATCCCATGTACCATTTAGTTTGTCAAATTAATTTCATGTTCCTGTATGCAATTAGGGCACTGATGTTCCAAAATGGGCTTTTATTTACATTCTGGCTGCTGTCACTGGTGGTTGTGACAGTGCTTGTACATCAGTCATGTCCTGGCACTGCACAACCAAGCATGCACTGGATGTGAGGATTTAGCTTTGCCCTCTGCCAACTTCAGTTTCTGACCATTCAAACTTCTGCACTTTCTTTTTAGAGGACTCTGACAATTGACACACAACAAGCTGGAAGAGGAGAAGTTCTGAGAGAAACACACAGTTTGCAGGTGACTGCAATATGCTACCAAAACCCATCTTTGCGCCACTAATTCCATAGCCATCCTTACTTCTCTTTTATAAAGGTTCCCAGCATGTGACCCATCCCTCTGGAAGAAGATGGAAAGGAAAAGGACATCTACATTCCAATATCATCATCTCCACCTGGATTTCAGTGGTGCTAAAAGCAAAGGGAATGAGGGATTTACAAAGGAGGCTTCAGCACAATACACATCTCCAAAGACTTGCCCTTTGCTCCAGCTCCTTCCCCTGTGGAAGCTGAGCAGGCTGGAACTCCTGCTGGTTTAAAAGCATCTTCAACAAATATGAGAAAATGAATTAAAAACAGGAGACAGAGAATCCCATATGCTGCAGACAGCTGAGCTCTTCGCATTATTTCTTATTCTCTGTAGTCTGAAAGGATTACAATAATGCTAATTTTTGGGAAGACTCATCAGGGCAAGTTGAGGAGGAAGCATATCCTACATTGGTTTGTGGGGCTGTAATAGAACTTTCTGTAACTTATAAAAAGAAACTAAAGATTCTGTGACCTGCAGGGTTGTTCATATACCAGATAACAGCAGAAATCCTAAAATAAATGAAGAATCAGATTTAACAAAAGGTGGTGAATATTCTGGGCAATGCAGGATCTGATAAACATATGAAATATAAACACAATTAAAGAATAAATCATATGTTTTAAGCAAGACATTTGCAGAGCTTTTGCAAATTGAAAACTTCCAGATGAAAATTTTATTGTGTATTAAAATCTTTGCTCTTAATTGTGGTTATATGATAATAATGTTAATTAAATGAACTTGTAACTAAATCACATAGGCATCTTTAAGGATCTACATACTAACAAGAAAGTGCAATTGCATTCCTGATAGTGATGTCTTGGAAATAAATCTAAACATTAAATCATCCTTACAGAGGAATCTCTCAGCTTCAAAGAGAAGAATTTTGGGTTGTTCAGAAGTAGAAACAATTTTTTTTCCAGTAGAAATATGCTGATTCAGAGGAGTTAATGAACAAGTAAACTGATTCTGCATATAATTAGGAAACATATATTTGGTGTGAGAGGGTATTTTGAAGGTAAAGAGCAGAGGAGGAAAGAAATTTTCATTTCAAGAAGGTAATATCATTTAGTGCTTAGTAGCAAAAAAAAAAAAAAATATTTCTAGCTTTTCCCTTGCCTGTCATTTTCCTGTGCATGTCAAGTTGTGTGAAAGCCTCCATAAATCAGCCATAATAAAATCCAACTCACAGAAATGATATCAAGTTGTTTAAGCATGCCCAAAATGAAGACATAGGATGACAAATACCACTTTTAACAAAGTAACACCACACAGTGGCTATTAATTGGTACATTTAATTTGTATTTTGCTTAAAAGACAGATTCATAACTGCATTTTCATTGTCCCAAATTCAAGTGATATATAAAGAGACAGAAATGCCTGTGTTTGGTTTGTACATGTAATTTGCTCAGCTCTTTAATCAAGTATTAAAGTAAAGCATTATTTCTTACAATTCAGTGCCATAATCATTTGTGCTCAAAAACTCATCTCCCAAGTTTCAGTCCTGCATATATCGGCTGGAAAAATGCATTACTACACTGCTTAATAAAAGGGAACTATTTTAACCTTTTGTAAAGTTAAACCCATTTTCCAAAGGTTAATGTTTATCATGGAATGAGTCCTGAACAAACGGAGATTTTACCCCAGGCGCCGTTAGCCAAGTGTTTAAAAATCACCCTTTCTGCATGAAAGGATGATTGCAAATGACTAAACCCCAGACATTCAGCTGGTTAAGTAAATTCTTCCATCTATCTTTGCTGAGCAAAGACCTGAAATCTGCTCACCCCAGAGCCCCTGTAAGAGCAGGCTGCTCACAGGGGTGAGCTGCTGGGCTGGGGCTTTCCCCACTCATCCCAAACCGCCCCTTTGTGCTCTCACTGATACAATTTTTATTGGAACTGAAAGAAAATACATCTCCAGAACAACTTCACTGTTTATTTTGTTACAGCAAACTGTGCTTCAGTCTCCACAGGAAACCTAAGCTGGACCCTGTATGGAATTCCCTATACTGTAAATATTCATTGCCAGGTAAGATTAATTTCTTGTTCTGCACACAGAGCCCTTCAGAGCAAATTCAAGCACCATGCAGCTAAAAAAATTAATTTCTCTTTATTCTTCCTCCTTTGCCTTGGATTTATAATTTTTTTTCCTCTTCACTAAATGTGAGACAATTTTTAATTGAACAATCTCAGCATGGGTTTTTTTTCTGTATCACTGCAGCTCTGCAAGTGGTTGCCTTGTGAAAAATTGTCCTACACTGATCTAACCTGAGTTTGCGCTGACTTCCTCTGTATCAGGAGCCAGACTGGCACTGTAACCTGAAGAGACATATCCTGTAAATGTGCTCTTCCTGTGGATTTTTTAAGGTTCTATCCTGTACAGAGAGCTTGGTAACATGCCCTCAAATCCCATCTAGCTCAGACAGCCAGCCTCATAAACTTTGACAGTTTTAGGAAAGAGCCTCAACTTTTCATTTTCTACTCTCCTCTTCATGAAAAGGAAACTCTTCAGCTACTACTCCCATATTTTAAAAAATGTTTTTGGGTCCATAGCTACTTGTTTCAGCATTATAAACTAAACAGAATTTGGAAAATGTAGCTGAAATATTTGTGTTTAAAAATGCTCTTTTTCAGCATTATGAACTTTCTTGATTTTGTGATTGCCTGTAAGTGAAGGGCCAAGAAATTGGGCTGTAGGCTGAACTGCTTGAGCTCACAGCCTTGTCTGTGGCTCTGTCCCGATGTAGCAGCTGACCAGAAAAACAATTTCTTCTGTCCCCAACTCTGCTTTCCCAATTCTGAAACCCTGAGCCAGCATAAAGCTCTAATTAAAGCTTCAGGAGAACCACCAGTAACCACAGGCCAACCTACTTGCACACCTTACATGAGACAGCCTGTGATTCACGGTGGAGACATTATGATTTTATGCATGAAAAGCAATAGTTGCTCTAATTATGCCCTAATTAGTTCGTTATTGACTGCACAGGAAAGTGCATGTGCTCCTCTGACAGGTGTATGAAACACAAAAGGGAAGAGTGAAAGTACAATACTGTCAGGTGTTCCCAGACATGCTAACCAATATATCATTCCAATTAATTTCAATTTTGAGATGAATATAAAAGATGAACACATTCTATAGAATAACTCTAGACAAACTGCCAGAAAGAAGAAGATCTTGAATTCACAGTGTTTAATATATGATCACATCTCCAAGTACAGTAACTCAGAAGTGGGAGGGTACTGAGGGAATGTTAAATGTAGGGCATTATATATTAATATAATTTCTCTCTTTCCTCAAGATAAAGAATATTTTTGCTCACGCAGCCTTAATTTAGATGGCCTGTCAAGTGCTGCTTTCTGCAGTGTCATGATGAAAGACACTGATGTGGGCCAGCAGAGGCAATGCTGGGGCTTTGCAACGATTATTGTATAAATGCTAATGAATCTCCTCCAATGCAAGGCCCCAGCAAGCTTCCTCAGCTAGATCCTCCCTTACAGCACCCATAAATTATCCACTTGTTTGCTTGTGCTGAATCTCAGAATATTTTGGGGTCTGCTGAAGTCAACACAAGGTCTCACACTGGTTTCAGAGGGTGCTGTAGCAGCCCTTAATGCCTGGATCATCCTGCTGTGAGTCCACACTTGTATTTGGTCCTGCACGGAGGCCCATGGACTGTACAGCAGTTCAGGGCTTGTGCAGAGGCTGAGCAGTGTCAGAGGATCTGAGATGGAGAGCGAGTTCAGCTTGGACTGTGCACACCCAGCCTGACACACCTGCAGGGCCATCCCGAGGCTTACAGCAAGAGCCAGATGTTGGGAGGCAACAAAACTCCTGGGACACTGTCCCACAACGACACGAAAGAAGGAGACAGACACCTGTTGAGCAAAGAACAAACTCTGGGCTTCCCCCACCCATCTTTATTTTATATGTGTCTCATAAGCCACTGTGGACTGGAGGAGACAAAGAGCTTTCCCTCAATCACACTGGTCAAAGGAAATGTCCATCAAACTTCTGTGCCCAGGAGAAAGGAATGTAAATAAAAAGATACCGTTACAATAAATGGCTGTGTTTACAGAGAATGTCTGAGAAGTAGTTACAAAAGAATGATAACATCCAGAACTGCAAAATTCAGGGCAACAGGACACTGCTGCCGATTCTGTCTGAGTCCCACAAAGCAAGGCAATCCCAAATGGCTTTGGGCAGATCCTGTATGGACTGTGCTGTGAGGAAACCACTCTCCCTGAGAGGGGACTGAGCATCACCACGGAACCAGGAGCCTTTCCGTTTCCATACAGGAAAACAAAACAGTTTTTCATGGGGCTCTCTCTCCCCCTGTTACTCTTGTCAGGTGAGAGTCCGTGTTTCACTCTCCCATGGGACAGTCATGCTGGGGCCCTACCTCCTCTGGGGACTCATAATCCAATTTTGCCTACAATATTGAGAAAACCTGAGCCTGTGCTGATACACTGAAAACTCTGCCTTCATCTTCACTTGTCATTACACAACTGTATTATCAGAGAATGCTACAATCACACCTTTATTTTCAGGGCAGGCACATCTTTCTGCTTTTCCTGTCAAATTGCAGGAGACATTTGCTGCTTTGACCATCCTCATTAAGCAGCTCCTTTATAGCTGTGCATCGCCATGGTACAAAGACGTTTTAAGCTCTTACAAATAAAACAGTTTATCATAATTAACTGCACGATGGGATAGAGCTCCCCAAAGACAACTATAAATATTGCCTCCTTGCCACTGACGGCCTGGCAATGAGGATTTGCCACGAGGCAAAAGAAGCATCTATTTTTTACTACCTCAAGCAGCAGAGTGGGCTAACCAGAGCAGTAATTGCAATGATCATACTCTTTACCACCCTTGACTGTGCAGAGAAATATGCAGTGACATCACTCAAGAGTGGTCTTTGCAGAGAGGGATCAGTGGGCGTGCAGCCAGGACTGGAATGTTAATAATTTGCAGTAAAATCAGCCAATTTATGTTTTCATCAATCACTATCTCCACAGACAGCAGAAATGCACTGAAAGAATGTCCATTGAAAGATTAGCTTTAATTAACTCTCACCCTCACTCAGCACAGGAAGATTCAAGGTTCAAGCTGCTCTAAATGTGCTTTGCCACACCTGCAAAGTGGTTTCATTGAGCAGCCAGCACGTCTCAGGTGGCTCCTGCACACCAGAATTTCCCAGCTGGGAGAGCCACAGGAAAGAATCAGAAGGGGTCAGGAAGCTTTGAAAATTTTACTGTAATCTAAATCAAAGGAAATCATGTTCATCCACTCCCTTTACATCTTGCTATGTCAAGGTCAAGCATTTTCTGTAAACTTTCCCAGGCGCACGCAGAGAAAACGACGCGGGCTCAGCCTCGCCATGGAGCCACCTGAGCTCTCCCAGGGTAAATGCAAAGGGTGTGATGAAAAATGCAAGGAGGGAAATGGGCAGTCGGTGGGACCTGGGCTGTTCAATCCGTATGTAGCACAATAACCATTTTCAGTGTGGAAAAATTTAAAGTAGTTATCTCTGGCTGTCAGCACCTTCCTTTTCAGATGAAACTCTGACGCCTCACTCCTACAGGATCTGGACGCCATGAAAATGTCACCCAGTATGCTTGGGCTGAGAGACAATTCCCCAAATGGTAACTTTGAAAGAATAAGAAATCTCCTGGTGCAGAATTGTGAACTCAGCACCAGACAGTCAGGAAAATGGACTGACAGACAGCAAAAGACAAAGCAGGCTAAACCTGGTCACAAACCACAGCTGTGTTGTGCCGCCAAGAAAGAAAGTACCCAAACCCAAATAAAATCTTTAGAACAGAAACTATCAGCTCGAGATACATCACATGTTCACTGATTCAGATCCTTTTCTTATTTTTATGCCACAACCCTTAATCCCTGGTGTCAAGAATCTCATCTAATTCTTTCAGCTTCTTGACTATATTCTCTCACATTGTTACGCAGGGGTGCAGGCTCATTACTTGCTACATGAACCTGCTTTACAGAGTTTGTATTTGACTCCTGATTTTGTAAGCCTTCAGATTAAGTCCTCTTATTGTTAGGCTCTTTTGGATCAACTTTATCAAAATTTTTATTTCTTCCTTGAGTTATTACTTTATTAAATTTAAATCTTTAATAAAGTCTCCTTTCCCCCATGACAATAAACTTAGCATGAATAAACTTCTCTCACAACTTTTGCAATTTTCCATGCCTTTATTTTCTCACTCAAATCTCAAAGATTTCTTCATAAGGTGCATTATTTCCTTAGTTCAAAAGAAATAATAATTTAAAAAAATATGCTAAAAGTGTAAGTTGTGGGTGAAATTCCTTTCTGCAGCATACCATGTTCTAGGATTTATCCATTATATCTGGCCTGTCAATGGAATGCCTGTGCTAGGTTAGAGGAAACTACATCTGTGACAGTGTCATTCCAATTCCTATTGATTATATACCCTTGTATGAGCTAAAACCAGCTCCTCAGTTATGGTTTGCTTCCTTGTGCTTATTGCAGAGTCTTGTCCCTGACTAAATCCATGTTAATTGATGATAGTTTTGTTTTGACTGTGAGAGAACATAGACAAGTAACGTCCTGAGATCTTCTTTGCCTTCCCTACTAGATATTGAACCAGGGCTTTGTTTTGTCTTATACTTATTTTTTAACAGCACCTACTTTGCACCACATCCCTGCTCAGCTGCTGTGTCGGGAGCAGCATTTCCTGATCAATCCAGGGGAGCAGGCAGAGACATCTTTCTTTAACTGGCAGGCTGCTCTTCTTCAGGAGCATAAAATCCATGTGAGGTCAGAAAACAACACTTGTGGTGCTGGGGACTCCATTATTCTTTGGCTATTCTCCCATCAGCCTTGCAAGTTAACCTCTCAAGGATGAGCTAATTAGGAAATCACCCATGAAATTATCGAGACTCCCACCTCACACCTCTGTGCTCCTCCTTCAAACCCTCTCCCGAGGCTGTTGTCTGCATGCAGTGCTTTGTCACTTGGAACTCAAGTTAGTGTCTGTAATTAGGGAAGTGTCAGAGCACCAGGGTTTGATGGAGATTCCATCTCCATCCCCCTCCTGTTTCACTGCTGGCATTCCAGAGGGTGCCCGCAGTGCCAGCCTGAGCACACCCCATGGAGCAGCTGCTCTCCTGAAGTGCTGGGGGGTTTGATCCCTGTCCCTGCTGTGCTGCACCACCTTACAACACTTCAAACTCCCCATCGGGCTGGGCCACACAGAGAGTTGCTGTGATATAATAAGGCATGACACTGCATAAGTAAATTAATAGCTGAATGAGGTGACACTTGCTGTCCACAATTCCAGTGGCCACTGCTCCTGAGCTTGGCTCCTGGAAAAGGGAGGGATAATGAATTATTCATCAGCTGCTCTGATCATCAGAAAATTCATACCTCCTCTGTCTTCAATAAACCTCTTCACTCTTATTTATAATCAACCTACTTTATAATGATAAATGCTAAGTAACTGTTATATATCTCTGCCATTTCCTGAATAAATGATAAATACTGGCAAATACTAAGAATTAAACTACAAATAAAGAAAAATAAGAGAATATAATCAAAGATCAACCAAGAGGCCAAGATCAGTGTAAAACTAATGCCTTGATAAAGAAGAATAATGATTTGTTGACATCAATAATTCTTATAAGTCAGAGATGGTATTATTTCATTCTAAATAAGAATGCAAAATGCGGTGGCTCTTAGCCACAAATTAGATGAAATATTGGTGCCATCTGCTTTAAACTTCTGTAACTGTTATTTGGTTATTTAAACTAATACATCAGACTGGGATAAAATCAGGACCTGTTACATACACAGCTCCCACAGTGAATTTTCAGCAACAGTTTTCCTCTGTGCATTAAATCAAAATATACTAATAAAAAGTTTGAGTAAAGGAATATTGCATGGAGAGTCTCATAAAAGTCAGAGAAAATTTTATTCCTGCTCAATGTAGCTGTTTCTATGCTAATCTTTGATGCTATTGTGCCTCTTCCTGTGTACTATAAGCACTTGTACATTGCAGAGGAGATCTTGGGTAACAACAGGGATTGAACCACTCCTGCTGTGCTGAAAACCTGCCTTGGCCTTTTGAAAATTGTATTTCTCCTGCCCTCGGTCTGCAAAGATCACAGACAAGCCAGTTACAATGCATTAGGAAATGCACTTTTTCAGCTTGTTCCTGGCTTCTTTAAATTCCACATTTAAGCAGCTACTTAAGCCTCACTGTTTTCAAAGTCACTGCCTGGCTAGAGCCTCTTCTATCTTGCTGTGAATGTTTCATTCTTTGATGTTGTGTTTGACTCAATATTCTAATTTTTAGCACCAAGTTTCTAAGCCTTTTTCTAATTCTATTGGTCATAACCCTTCTGTCTCTAACCTGTTAAAATAAACCTTCAGTCCAAGTCCATGGAAGCAGAAGATAGTATTTTCATCGAGTTCACTAAGCTTTGGATTAGGGTTATGTGCAAAATAATTTAAGGTTAAAATAATTTAAGTAACTTAACAAGTCATAACTTTCAACCCATATGAACTTTGATCAATTCAGGCTTGACTGTAAGAAGTTCTGAGCAACTCTTGCTTACTTCAAAATCAATAAGTAGCACAGCAATTCTCAATCTCTCCTTATTTGATCCACAAGTAAGAGCTTAAGAATCTGACCCCATAAGGCAAAACTGTTTCTACATAATCAATATGCGAGACCACAGCCATATCCAAGACAGCTCTGCTGCCCTAAACCCTGCTTAAAATTGGTATCAGTGTCTGTGCTGTAGATAACCTCAGGCTCTGTGGAATTTCAGGAAAACAGTTGGAATTACCAAGTCTGTATAAATGATTTTCAGAAATGATGCCATGGAGTCTTTCATAAACAGAAACTTTCTGCAGAACTGATCTATAAATTACAGTATGATAACATCTTCCCAAAGACAATACCTTTCAACACTGTGTGTTGGTGGCTGCTTTATTCTGCTACCAGAATCAATAATATCCTGTCAAGCCTAGGAGAAAATGCAGGGAGTTTCCAGGACCCACAGCTGAACTCTTTTCAGGATGGCTTAGTCTTCCACACGACAAAGTAATAAGGTTCTCTACACTAATGCAAATGCATTCCTAAAGGTCACCTTAAGTTTAAAGAAAGCGTTGTGAGGAAAATCTGATTTCTCAGTGCTGATTCAATAGCACAATGTGTTAGCACTTTCACAATGTGCTAGCACTTTTTGGAGACTTTGCCACTGGCACTTGCTATTTTTATCTACCCACCAGGCAGCTCAGCAAAACCCAAGAAACAATTTAACTTTGTTCATTCTTCCCCCTTGTGTATATAATAATACAGGAAGAAGAAATAAGGTGAAAACATAAAATGATCATTAAAAATGAATGAGAAGAGTGTGGATAGAAGACTTTTGGGTAAAAGGACTGTATCCTTCTCGGCACATGGTTTTCTTTTTTTTTTTTTTTTTACTTTGCTGTAGGTTAAACAGAATATTAACTATTTGCTCTGATTAAAGTGCATCATGTTGTTGCACTGAAGAAACAACGGGGGAATAAATTCTGAACGGGAGATCAATACTGTCACTGCTGCTTCTCCCTTGCTCCAGGGGGAAGGGAATTGTGTGTCTTTTGTTCTGCAGCCCACTTCCACCCTGTGCTCAGCTGTCACCTGCCACATTAGGGGGAGCTACGACTCTTTCACTGCCTGCCTGCTCCTCACCCTCCGTGGAAACCGGACAGGAGAACAGTGTGGGGTTTGCAGTATTTTCACACACATGCAAGTGTTCAATAATTTATCCATCTGATCTGAAATCCAGTGCACGAAAGGATCATTGCTTTGCCATTGACTTCTAGGTTACATTATGGAACATCACCATTCCAAAACTACCAATATTCCCATTGGAATGTGTAACTTCTCCTGCAGAGTAGTTCTGCAGCCATCTTTGGGAGCATTTAAATTGTTTGTTTCACTGCACACTAAGGTTATAAAAACTAATGAAAAAAAGAGCAGAGGTTTGGAATAGCCATCCCCCACTACACCAGTTAACAGGCTAAAGGGTTTCCTCCTTGAAGGAGGAATAAAGGCATGCACAACAAAGCTTAGTCTGCTTATTTTGTTCAAGTCCACACCTGAACTCATTTCACAACTTTCTCACACTAAAAACCTTTACATACCTTTGTGAGAAAGAGGGAATTAAGAATGCCTTTGTCACTGCTGAAAATTCAGGTAGGAGACATATGATACTCTTGGAGGAGCTTAGAAAGATCAATCTGCACCCCAAGTACTCTGAAAGAGACAACCACCAAACAGAAACTGTTTGGATTTCTTGTTTGCTGTGATACCCTCAACTGCTACAGCTTTCCTAGACTGATGTACAGCAGGAGCCCAGGCACAAACTGTAAGCCAGGGAGCATTTCTAGTTCAATCTGTTCTACAACTGCATGATCATATTTAACACTTAGCCAGCATTTAGTTCTACAAAGTGACCTTGCTGCAGCACTTTCAGAGGTGTTCAGACAACACGGATATTGCAAAGTGAAATTATAATTCATGGAACACACCGGTAGCTTTTGAAGGCACTCGCAAGAGCACTGAAACAATGGAGCACCAGAAAACAAACAACCCCCACAGTTAAGGCTGTTGAACTGTAGAGTTTTAAAACTGCTTAAAGTCCAGGATGATACTGAAACAGCAGATGGTTTGACAAACATTTTCCAGAAGTGCAGTTATCTGACAAAGTATGGTTCTTCCTCCTTCACAATGTTACTGTCTTCTGATTAACATGGAAACAACAGAGCTTACAGTGACACTCCCCAAGGAGAGCCCTAACAAAGCTCAGTATTACAACACTGCACTGAGAACCTGCCAAAGGCTCCTCTCCTGCCAGAGCAGCAGGTTCCAGCTGCCTCTCTGCAGACCCTGTGCCACTGGGTCACCTCAGAGCACCCCAATCTGCACGTGGCCAGCAGCACACAGGAGCTACCAAAATGTTCTGTGTGGCAGAATTCGTGCCAGGCAGAGATCTCCACAGGAATTTTCAGGAATGCAGCAGCAGGATGCAGAACATTACTACTTCAGTCAGTAAGCAGATGGCAGCAATAGTTTGTCTCAGAAATAAGTGACCAGAGCTGCTTGGTGCTGAGCCTCTCAGTCCATTATCCCACAAGGAGGAAAGCACCCTGCTTTTTACACATTTGTTATACTTATTTTTCACAGAACAGCAAGAAGGTACGTAGGAGGGAAGAATACATTGTTGCTTAGCAATGAGATGCTCATAGCACGGTTGATTTTTTTTGAGCTTTTGCTAAATATACACATACAAAACTAAGATAAAACCACCCTGAGTACAATGGAAAAGTAAAATTGCCTTCCTAAGAATGGAATTTCTTAGGCCAAAGATTCCATTCCTCTTTGTATTGGGTGCCCAACCAAATGAATATTCAGGAGATTATAAGAAATGTGCTAAGTATGAATATGGTAATTTCCATGGTATCCTCTCTTGTGTCAGCAAGTTCAGGACTTCCTGAGGCCCAGAGTGTGTCAATGTCATTCCCGTATCCTTATGGAAGTATCCTCCACCAAGTCACATTGTAGTTATGGAATGTGTTACAAATACTTCCACTGTATCTGTTAAAGCTGCATCCTGCTCATCTCACCCGTCTCTGTCATTGTTCCTCATTCCCCTTCTCCTAACTGGTGCTTCAGGCACTGTGCTCTGCCAAAGCATCTCTGAACCACTCTGGATTTGGGATTAACTCCCCTGCAGGGCATGTATAGGTTAAGGAAGAGCAGGGGCATCTCTGGTGCACATCACAGAATCCTAAAGGTTGCAAAAGACCTCCAAGATCAAGTCCAACCTTCACCCAAGGTCCACCATGGCCCCTAAACCAGATCATGGAGCACCTACTGGTTTTTTGAACACTTCCTGGGATGGTGACTCCACCTCTTCCCTATAGAGAGCAGGGATTCTTGCCTGGAAACTCCAGCAGGCAGCACCACTGGGAAATGGGAGCTTCAAAGCTCCTCAGACTCCCCCAAAAAGCAAGATGCAAAGTTCTTTCCTGACCAGCTCTTCACTTGAAAGTATGTATTCAAACATTTTGGAAATACAAGAACAAAAGGTCCTACTAAAATTTCCTGTCTGCTGCAAAGTATACAGGAATGTCAGGTTTGGCAAAGCAACAGAAAAGGCATCTACATACAGAACATCTGCAAAATTGTCTCTTCTCTATAAAATTTAATAAAGTATGTAATTTTCACTTACATGTACAACCCCCTTCCAAAAAATTTATATTGAAACACCCAAAATATTTATATTGAAGTTTTGGTTCCAGTTTGTATTTCTTTGTTCAAAAGTTTTTTTTAAACTTAAAGTCCATTGAATTTTAAAAACTCTGAGTTTATGACTTGCAATATGTTCCATAAGTTTCTTTTCTGCTATGATTCACTAATATTCATGCTGATGAAAGAAAATCTTATCTACTTTTTCTGCCTAATTAAAATCTGAAGAATGCACAAAAAAGTGAAGAAATAATCAAGCATATTTTTCTAGTTCTTTTTTGCTGGAATAACATTTTGAGAAGAGGTCCTTCTTGTTTTTACGCTATTAATAATCCTCCATTTGCAAAATCATCAATGTCTGCACAATTATAAAACTGTAATTTCAATTACTGGAGTATGAACAAGTGGGATGAAAGCATGAGTTATGAGGGAGAAACACTGCTTTTTCTTTAACATTTCACTATTAAATCAGGAAACTAACAATCTGTGAGTGGTAAATGGACTTATTTCTAAACAGAACATTGGGTAAAATTAGATTACACAGGCAAGTAATTTCTGGAGCTAAGCAGATTTGAAGTGCTATCAGCTGGGTGGACAAGTTGCACAGCTGGTGTTCTTGTGGGAGACTCTAAGCTCTGGCAAAGAAGAGATACTCAAGTGAATACACAGCATTCCAAGTATTTTGGCTGCTCCTGTGCTGTGCTTGTCACCACATCTTCTGGCCTCTCTGATGGGAAGATGGGATGTGAATTTCTTTCTCCCTCAGGTTAGCAAAAGGCTTTGTTACAAGAGCCTTCCCTCAGACTCTTCAACATCTCTTCTGCAAACAACAAAGAGTTGCCACCGTTTAAAACACAATGGCACACAAACCTTTGGAGTTGGCTTGCCAAGGATTTTGAGGGTTTTCTGAAAGCCTGAAGTACTAAACACAAAGGTTTGTGCACACATTAGTGATGACAGAAGTCTGTCTTTTGGGAGAATAGGAGAAATTTTACAGAAACAGTTAAAAACCACCACTCAGATACCCCTTGTTTTCTTCAGAGCTGTCTGTGGACTGGAAAGAGCAGGACTGTGAGAAACTGAATGTGAATAAATCCTGAAGTGTTAAGGGAAACAAGGATTTCATTGCATTGGAAAGTAAAAACCATGGCATCTGTGAGACTCCTGTTCCACCTCTCTGCCAACAGCAAATGTTTTGTCTGAGGTCTGTTAAGGAAAGGAATGACAAAGCTCCAGAACTGAAGAAGCTCAGGATAGCATAAGAAGTGATAAAAATATTGATTTTCTTATGTAACTGAGTTTTATTTTGTGAATATATGAAATATAATGAAGCTCTAGCACACAGTTTGCTCATACTGTTTTTTTTTTTCCTTGCATTTGTTGCAGTAACTTCTGAAATTGAGAGGACAAGTTTTACTTTGGCATGTTTTGAGCTATACACTCTCATAGTCAACCTCTCTTCAAGGCAAACCTTAGTTTGAAGCTATGTATTGCCATTTATTCCTGGTATGGTTAAAAAAATACAGTTCAAAATAGCCTGAGCGATTTTTTGTACCAACTTCCATTTCTAAAATATCAAGAACTGGATGAAGTTATAAGAGGGAAATTACTGTGAATTTATTTTAAAAAGAAATATCACTATTTTTAATCCTTCATCCTAACAACAAAACTTTCCATCTTTTTAAATGAAAACTGCAGCTTTGCAAAACTGAGCTTACAACTTCCAGCCTTCTAAATTCTGCTGCTTCTCCTTGCAGTCTTAATAACCATAGAGAAGACAGATAATTAAACCATAGAAATCACTGCCTTTCCACCTCCCATCCCTTCTTGGTTAAAAATGTAAGAAAAACATAGCAAATGAGATTTTGTCTCAAGTGTTTTTCCCCTGCTATTAAAGATGCTTCTCTGAAAGGAGCACTTGCTGTTTTTCTGCTATTAATAATCCTCCATTTGTGACATCAGCCCATCCCCACAGCAACACGCTGTGCTCAGCTACTGCCTTAGATCCTCTGGCTGCTTCTAACCAGAAGATGGACTCCAGTCATGGAAAGCTGGATGTCTTTTATCTGTGAGGTTGGGAATTTGCCTAGTGGGTGTTTTTTCTCAGTGGGTCACTGTTTCATGAAGAAGGGGAATGTTCACCTATTTAATGCAGCAAAGTTGCACCAAAGCTTGGTGATTTGGTGCCCATTTGCCCTCCCATGGGTAGTGGTGAGTTGGACCAGCTCTATGATTCATTAGTTAATGCTATAAATAGTCTGATAATAGCAATGGGGAGAGGATTGATGCACCTGAGTGGAAATTCAGACAGTTTCTCACTGCAAAACTACTGTGTTCTCCAGAAAACATAAAGAAAGGAGGAGTGAAAAAGAACAGCCCCCTATGTGATATTTAGACTATTTTAATGCTGCCACTGTTTAAATCTCTGAAATACCGTGTTCAGGAATTCTCATTAACATGGATTTTAATGGGAGATATTTGTCTGAGCAGCTAAGTCGTTTATGCTTACATAAGGCTGCCATTTACAACAAGAAGTATAATAGCATCTTTGAGCTTTTTAATTAAAAATTAATTAGGAGATTTAAGAACAAACTCATTGGGGGTTACTGTACAATAACATGTTTACAAAATTAGGTCTGGGCTTTTTGTTTTTGTTAAGTGTTTCAATCAATTCTGTGTCTATTAAATATAATTACGTATGATGCTTCCTCAAAATTATAATGTAGCATTTAAAGAGCAGCTGGGAAAAGTCTGTAATTTTAACTTCAGAAGTAGGGTAACCATTAAAATGCAAATAGGTGCAAACAGCAGTTTGTTGATGAAGAGACCCCTCAGCATAAACATTTTATCCATTAATCTTAAGATTACAAAGATTCCTTCTGTTTTATTACTACTTATTACTTTTGCCAGTTAGGTTTCCTGGAAGATGTCCGGTTCCCTCAAGAATAATTCACTGTTAGGAATAAAAGCCAGTTCTTACTGAGCAGGATAACACAGATATAAACACTCACTTCTGTACATATACCTATGCTAAGAATATATTATGTGGAAATGTCTACAGTGAATTAAAAAGGAAAAAGAAAGAAGAAAATGCTTTTGTTCCCTTTTCTAATAGAGTTATCAGTTTGAAAAAGAAGCTGTGTTCCACTTCTACCCCTACTTAAGGAAGTAGCTTAAATGGATCAGACTTCAATCTTCTCCCCTGATTTAGAAAGGCATTCAACCATTTGCTTAATTTTACTCTGAACAAGGAAAAGAAAGAATGAGCTCAGGTTTCAGAGATGTATTTCTGGCCTAGGGATTTATTTATGTTAAATTTATTTATTCCTAAGCTTTAAATGGAGTTATTTAATTTGCCACTGCTTCTGTAAGAAGAAAATTTGATCCACTGTTCCAATGAAACTATATGGATGAGTAAGTAATGTACACCTGACTGAATTGACTTATTTCACAAATTTAAGTACATTCAGTTTAACGTCAGTTTATCCAACAGAACTTAATGAATGTAGCATTTTGAATAAAACTGCAGTTATGGATGTCATGCTATGTTGGTAGAGAGAGTTTTTCTAAAAGGTGAAATGTGCACAGATAAACACCAAACCTGGCCACACACACTTCTTTATTTATGGCTCAGTTTGAATGTACAAGCAGAAATTGCCATGTAAATCCAATGTGCCACTTCTGTGAATGGCACCAGCACGAGCTTCAGTGGCTGGGACAGCAGTGTGGGCAGCAGAGCTTCCCCCTCACTGGGGTTTTGCAGCTTCCCCTCCCAACAGAATCAGAGGATGTGTTATTAGGGGTTCCAATCATTGTGATTCCTCTGCCAGAGAGCTCCTCTCCCATGCACACAGCCCCTGCCATTCACACACTTCTTGTTCTGGTTGTTTTCCGGGGCTGTTTGATTATTTTCATGGTCTCCTACCCCCTTATGCCCATTTCTGGGTATTCTGTTGAAACCGCAACAAAGAATTCTACTGTCATTGTTACCAAAAATGCCCCAAACCCTCTGCTCTTACAGGGCATTGAAGAAAGGGTCCTAAGCACTGTCTATAAATAGATGATGGTATCATTTGTGTTGCTGTAACACAGTGACTTCCACACTGGAAAAGAACAAGTCACTCACTCCATCCTCACTCTGCCCCAAGCATTTACTGATCAACAAATTCCTCCAAACTGTGTCCTTTCTGCTTTTATTTTATGGAAATGTTTTCTGTAATTTAGCTTCTTTTTCTGTAAATATTAGGTAGGGTTCCAAAAATACTGAATCCCACTGCCATACCATACCAGGCCACTCATTTTCCAAAAGGTCATTTATTTGAAGGAGTTGCTTAGACTTGTGATAGAAAAAAAACTGAGTGAGGGCTGGGCAGTGAGCAAAGGAATTAATTACTCAACCAACCACAAAAGGCTCCACATCTTTGTCTGGTAAGTTTTTGACTCAGCCAAACAATTCATTAATGGACAGATGTTTGTATTAGAGGTTTCTGAGGGATGTTGAATCATTATTACACTTGTAATGACAATGTTTGGCTGAAGGCAATCAGCATTAACATTTCCCCTGTTCTAGATTCAGAACAATGTCACCCAAAAGAGAGGCAAAAAAACAGATTTTGATGTAGACATCCGAATTTAGACTAACACAAGAGAAACTTGTTCAGGGAGAGAATGAATTTTCCTGAAATTCAGAAACATGATTTCAAAGTGAAGATCAAGAGGCTGCCTGATTACAGTGGATGAGTACCCAGAGTACCTGAGGGCTTTAATTGATCAGCAGAAATTATCTCAAACAGAAGTTGGCTGCTGATTCAAAAGAGGAAAGACAGGGAGCTCTGGAGATCAGAGGAGATTTCTGAGCATGGGAAGAAAGCAAGAAGTGCAAGGAGCAGCATCAGAGGAACCACTGGCCAGTCACCCTCACCTCAACAAGGACAAGAGCACAACTGAAATGCAGAGAATTCCATTTAAACATCAGAAAACGTTTTTTTGTCTCCATCCTTGACATTGAGTCTCTGGATGGACACAGTCTTGAGCAACCTTAGTTGACCCTGCTTTGAGCAGAGTGGTTGAATGAGATGCTTCCTAGAGAGAAATAAGATTTGAAATGTGACATATGTTGTAGCTGTCTATTAGACTTTACGAGCTCTTTACATCTTTATCAAGTGAAAAGATTACTTTTCCCTCTGCCTTTAGTAAGATAGTTGCATATAATCAGCATTTTCACTGAAGTAACAATTACTGAATGATATATTGTTGTCCAAGTATGAGCCTTCTTTCTGTCTTCAACTGAAAATCAAATTACTTAGACAGCTTTATTGAACTTTCAATGAGGCAGAAATAAAAGGGCTATTTAAAAAAAACTCAATTAGCAGAACATAAAGATAAATCTTAATTTTAAAAATTTCTTTAAAATCAAATAATATTACATTTTGCTATTTTTACCAATTTTGTTCTCTACACAGAGAAGACCTGACATTTTCAGAATGCTGGTAGAGAAAACAGATGAAAATCTAGTGTTGCCCACATGTGAACACGAATTTTTTGTTCTAACTAACAGTGATTTTCATGTGGCTGTCACCTTCTCAGTACACTAACTTTTGAAATTAGAATTCATGGTTGTCCCTTTAAAATAGGTGTAAGACATTAGTGTGAAAGGTTTACAAAATCATCGAGATGAAGAACAGGGGAGGTGAGAAGAGTAGAAAGGAGGCAAAGGTGATGTGCAGGTCCTGTGCTGTGTGAAACAAGGATTTTTTAAATCACAGTTTAAGCAGGGGATGGGGCTTTTTGCTAAACATTCCATTTTCAGTGCTTCAGTATCTTGAAATCAAGGCTTGACTTCTCAATGGTACTGAATGACTTTGCCACAAAGTCAACTTAATTTGTCACACTTAAATAAGTACCATAATTAATAGTATAACTGCAATTTGTAGGACCACAGAACAACAAGGAAAAAGCAAAGTTTAATAGTTTTGCTACCAGAAGGTGCTGAGCCATACAACTTGCCATGGGAAAGTGGCCTTCTAGAACAAATCACTGCATGCAAGAAACTCTGTGTTTTTCTTTGGTAGCATGTGGGGAAAAGGGAAATAAATCACAATAATTGCTCATTAAAGACTGATAATGCAACATTTCTAAATTAGTTCAGACTGCAGTGGTGAACTGACAGACAATCATCTCTGTCCCTCAATAATCACAAATGCATTTTAGTTGAGCAATATTAGATGTACATTTCTGTTCATAGAGTTCTGATGTGGACAAAACCATTGTGAGGTTAGAAAAGATAATACTAAAAATTGCAGGTTTATACTGGCAATTCATATTTTTGGAGGGCTTAGTAAATGGGAACCCCACTGACGTCAATATGAGGTCAGGTGATTGCTGGAAATGAACTGCTGGAACACACCAACTACACCATGAGCAGAATTCTAGAAAACCATGTTTTCTTGAGGTTCAGATACGTTATGTTTAGAAAATGTTATTGGTTATATTCCTCTGCTGAAGTACCAGGGAAAGAATTTATAAGAGTCCACCAGAAACAGTCCAACAAAGTTTTAAAACCTTAATAAAAAACAAGATCTCAACCTACTTTCCAGCCATAATTGCACTGCAATTACCAGGTCAGTCCACTCAGCAAATGTCCAGCTCTTTTTATCCACCACTCTGAGATGGCCACCTCCTACTTCTCATCCCACCACTGCCCTTGCAGACAGAAGATGAAAAATGTCAGGATGTTGTGTGAACCTCTGCGTTCTGATCCTTCCCCCTACCTGAATTAAAGGAAGCCCCTTCACACATTTCCCTCCAGGTAGGGACTTTAACCATTCCCTTGGGAACAGGCAGTTTCCAGACAAACCTACCTGGTGCTGGATGTTTCTGCATTGCAGCAAAACCATGAAGGACAAAGTTGGGCACCCAAAGTTCAGAGCTCCTGCTTGCTGCGCTCTGTGTGGAGCTGGGAGGGACGATTTGTGTTCATCTGTATTCAATTTCTCAGCTCCTGCAAAGAAAACCAGTAAGGAGGCAAACCAGTTATAAAAAGATGACTTATGAAAACCCAGCTAATTATCTAATTTTGACCCACTGAGACTGTTATGAGTAAGCTCAAGGGACTGGCATGGTTTGTAACAAATGGTATTTTGTGGTATGAAACTTGTAACTAAAGACTATGAAAAAGTCATGCATGGAAACCCAGTAGATTATTCAAAATTGTAGAAAGTAGTTATGAGGATGAACCACACAAGGCAGACATGATTACTTGTTTTGTAATACTTTGTTTCTGCAAGAAAAAAATGCTACAATGGATCATTGTTTCATCAATACTCTTACGTGCTCATACCTATTTTAATGGAACAATTTTAACAAGATTTGAGTTTTATTCTTTGAGGTCACAATAAGATTCCACTTTCAGACTGATGCAGCTTGAGTGTTTGGAAGACTGAGCTTTTAGGAGCTGTCTGATTATTAATTTATTTTTTTTTTGCTTCCCCTATAATAAAAAATGATACATACAGCATTGAAATGCATAATTTATGGGAGCACATAAAAAGAACGCATTTTCCTAGCAAGTCACTGAAATTAAATTTAGTGATGGAGGACTAGGTCAAGAAATACATTTTAAAGCCATATTTCTCTTTCTTAAGATTTATACATCCTTTTCTTTCTGGAAGCAAACAGTACAAAGCTGCGTTTTCACATTCTATGTAGAGCTGGAGAGAATTCCCACAACTGCTTCTGTTGTGACTGGGATAACTTTATGTAATGAACTTCTGTTATGGGTGCAGAATTTCCATAGTGTTCAGTCAGTAGAAGTTTTCTGCTAAGAGCTATTTTGAGTCAGAAATGCTAGACTGGTTGTATTATTGAACAGAACTCAAAGACAACTCAAAGAGTCTGGCTGCACCTCTTTCTACCTTCCCACCAGGCAGCTGTAGACAGCAATAACATTTTATTCTTCATATTTTTTTACTAATTTTTGTGTGGATTCATAGATGGGATAAAAACACAAGTAGCATGGAACCATTTACGAGTCTCATTAGGGCTTGGAATAAATTCCTACAGAGAGCTGAAAATTCAAAGCTCAATCTGAAACACACCCCTTGATTCTCTGTAAAACACTTCCAAAAACTGAAACCACTGAAGACAAAAATAGGAGCTTCAGTGAAGAGCTGTAAACACAGACAAAAGCTTTCAATGACTGTTCAGAGATTCATTCCACAATCAGTGCACTGTGTGTGCAGAGCATTTACTCCAGAAATGTCTGTGAGAGTGCCAGGAGATGCGAGCATTCAGGAAAATGGGACTATACTTGGAAGATTTTGATGTTTTATTCTCAAAATATCATGCAAGGTATGGTGGTTTCCAAGTTCACCTGTTACAGTCTCTAAAACTTCACTGTTTCATACATTGTCTTTTCTTTGCAGAGAAATAATGTTAACAGACAAATAATTGTATTTTCAGCATGCCAGAAGTGATGTTCTTTGCTGTCTGCTTTAGTAAGGTCAGATATTCTATCAACACAATCAAATTAAGATGTGATTTTGGGGTGGCTTAGACACCAAATCAAATTTTTTAATAAACCTATCAAAATAAATTGAAGAATTAATGGAAGGAAATAATTCAGATGAAGAACAGCTGTCAGAGTAGTGAAGTTTGTAGGAGTTTTTAAAATTCCTTTCGCCATTTGTGCCCTGCATATATATATTTTTTCCTGTGATTCAGGCTGGAGAAGATCATTCACAGACTTTCTGTAAACAATGCCTTCAAAGAAATCATCAAGAATTCAGATCTGTCATAACATTTTTGACAGGTGCTAATATTATTGTTTTTCAGGGCTGAAGACCATTCATTACAATTTCTTCAAAGTTTATGTTGGTGAGAGTCATTTACAAGAAAGAGGAAAATGGGGAAGAGTTTTATGGTTTCCTGGTGCTTGATAGCTTTTATTAATTTCCCATCACTTTTCTGCCAACACGTAGGCTGGTACAAATTAAAGCAGTCTTCTAACTATGCTGAAATGTGTTCAGCTGTAGGAAGCCACAGCAGGTCCATAGGAGGGAGATATTCCAACCAAATGGCTCTTCCACAAATCCCCACTGGGGCTGTGCTTCCACAGGGGGCTGAGAAAGGTCCTGGGGTGGTGTAACACCAAATCCCTGGGGATTCTGAGAAGCTGATCTGGTTTCTCTCTCATTATTGCCACCCAAGCAAGACCAATGAAGAATGCAGGATGTCCTCTGTTCACTTTTTTTCTGCAACCTAATGGGCAGGACAGGCACTTCACTGAAACTTCCAAAGAGATGCTTTGCTGCACCAAGGGACATCCTGGCTCAGCCTGCTCCAGTGTCCCCCCAAAATGCCACTTCCCAGGTTCTTAGCACAGCTCCTTTTGTGAAGGGCTCACAGCATAAATAAACCATTAAATGGTTCATCCCCAGGACACCCTCCAGAACTTTCCAAGCAGCCATCAGGATTGTATTGTGCCAATCTGCCCTGTGGAGATATTTAGAAATGGCTTTTTTTTTTTTTTGCAGAGAACAATGTAATGGCTCCTTCAGGGAGTGCAAAAATGAATAAGATTAGTCACAGTGTGGAGCCTTAAGAGTATGAAAAGCTGATATATATTAATACATTGTGATGAATTACCATGGAGGAAAAGCAGAGAGTATCTAAACATATTTTGGTTTATGTTAGATTTTGGTAAAATAATTCTACAAGCATTAATAAAATCACCTATTTGCTTGCAGTGGACTAAATTATGGGGCTTGGGGCTGTATTTTTTGTGTGTTTTCTTTTTTTTTAATTTTAATAAATTTTTAGAAAGCTATTATTTTGTTCATTTTTTACCCTGGATATCATCAATCAGAGAATAACTAAGTAACCTGAGGGGAAAAGTATCATTTATGTCAACCACTATTAGACTGCTTTATTGAAAGCAGTTGGGTCAGTAATTACAATGAAAGTAAACAAAGAAAATAATAATTTGTTTTCCAAAAAAGCTTCTGATAACGGCCTACTTGAGAATTAAGTGATTAACAGTGGGTAAAAAAGGAAAAAAAAAAGCTGTGGATATTGGTTTAGTAATTTTGAATTGGGGTTTTTATATGCCATTTGCAGAGAAAAATATTTACTTTAGCCTAAAACTCACTGGCACTGGGATGGAACTTTTTCTCAAGGAGATTTATGCATGAAATTCAGACAGAGTTAAAAATTTGCTTTTATGGTTCATGTAAGCCATGTGCAGAAACCTACATTTTCAGGTGTTAACTTATTCATAGATATTTTTAGCTTTGCATTGGATGTAGGGGAACATTCTCAAAGCTACAAGTGAGGTTTGTTTTAAAATCCACCCAAAAAGTATCACTATGTGATTTTTTGGGGTTGATGCAATAACAGACATGCCAGTATCTTTGTGTAAAAGCATTTTAGTTTGAAATATTTCACAGAATTTCCAAAAGTTAGGAAGATTTTCCTTCTTTATATGTAACAGAGAATCTATCCTTGAAGATGCAGTACAGGAGGAAAATAAAAGCAGCTTCCTATACATGAAATGAGATGAAAACCTTGCCAGATGCTACCCAAAAATGCAGCTGGCAAAGGTGAGGCATCTTCCCTTTCCTCTGCAGAACCATCCTGTAAGAGTAAAATTCACATTTTTGACCCTGATGGATCCTGCACATACTGCTAAAGTAAAAGTCTCTGAAAAAAAGAAACGGAGAATCTCCTAAGGCACTGGGGTTTTCTTTTAGGGTCTTCCTTACCCAGCCCAAGAGTGGAAACACCTCTGTTCAGAACAGGAGATTTGTGAAGGAGGGAGGCCAGCTTGCCAGTCAGAGAACAAACTTCTGTGTGCCTGCTTCCCCCTTCTCTTAGAGTGAAGAAAAATGACACGAAAGTGGGACGTGAAGTAACTGCAAAACTTTAACAGACGTTGTCCTTTCTTACAGACAAGGGAAAGTTCACACAGCATTGCCAAGGGACACTTGTACAGTGTGTTTTTGAAAAATAACACCCAGAGACAGAGAATTCATAACCTCCCTGCTGAGGCCACTGCTTTTCTATTCTTGCCTCTGAAAAAGTTCTTCCTAATGTCTGTTCCTTGCTACAGTTTCAGCCCATTATTTCTTGCCATTTCCAACATGCCTTTGGAAAACAATTTATTTGTCTCTTTTTTGCATCATGTTAAGGTTAAAACTTCACTTTCCAGACAAAATCTTTCAGTTTTTCCTGTACACTTTATGTTTTTCTTGCTCCTCTCTGGCCTGTCTACCTTTTGAAGTGAAGTGGCCAAGACACACTACCCCAGGTGAAACTTAATTAAAGTAAAAGCTACTGAAGTGCTGGTACAATGTATTAAATCCATTGGGCTTTCCATCAAAACACATATGGGACCATACAAACACATTTTTTTCCTCTCTGTAAGCAGAGGCTTGAGGGTGCAGCAGACAAGGGCAAAACCTGCATTTTTCCACAGCAGAACAGGAGTTCTTTACCCCAGAACACAGGGTGGGCTGGAGCACTTTGTGTCTCTATAATTTTGGTAAAAAAGCAGCAAACCAGCAGGAGGCATAGCCACAAACATCATTCACTTCCTGCTCGTGGCCTTCCTGCAGCCACTTAGCAATTAGGAGCAAGGACTACAGGTGACACAGTCTTCCTTGAGATAAAAATTAATTCGTACTAAAATGAAGCATTTATTTGGAACAAAGTTACATGGACTGGGTACCAGTTTAGCCACTGTGCTGTGCAGGAACAGAAAAGCAAACAATGCCCCATTATTTTACTCTCAGTAATAAAAAGTCAGCTAGCCTTTACTTTTCCTATAGCTACAATTAAATTGATAACAGTCAGGGTGAAAGATATCTATCCCTCTATTTCTACAAATTAAACAAAAATCACTTACAGAAAATTGTGAATAGAGCCCTGGAGAGCCAAAGAGCAGCTTAGCACATTTCAGAAAGTAATTTTCTGCAAGAATATTGCATGGGATAATAAAACTGCAGATAAGAACCTCATTTTAGTGCATATCTTTTTCCTCTGCTGTGTTGTTACCTCAGGATTATGGTAGTGTTTGGGGAAGATAGGAGACAAAAAAGAAACCCCAAAGAAGATACGTGTCCTCATTACTCAGACATTGTGATGAGAGGTGACATAAAAATGCCTCTCCACAATGAATGAGGTACCCGGTGGGGCCCTTGTGCCAGGTGTTGTCAGGTTCAGTTACAGAGGCTCCAGCTGGAAAAATTAAACAACTTTGGCATGATCCCCCACCCAGTGAACCTGAGAGAACTAAATTCCCTCCCCCAGGTACCCTTGACAAGGAATATTTCTGAAAGCTCCAGCTTTACTGACTTAAAACAAATCATGCTGTATTGAGAACAAATGAAATTTCACATAAACTATGGAGAGAAATTAGCAATTTCCTCTAGGGAAGACGCAGGTTCCCTAGAGTATCCTGCCAGCAATTTTAACCTCCCCCTTGTCACACAGTGGAGTGGACAATGAAGGGATATTTGTAACATCAGTCCTGCATGTTTGTCCTCCAGGACTGCTGGAAGTCTGTGGTGCCTGAGTGTGGTCAGTGCTCCTGGGGGGCTGGAGCAGCTCTGTAAGTGGGGCCTGAACTGAGCCCACATCTCTTTGAGAGGAGGCAGCTTTGAGCCCTTCCTGCTCCCACCTGGAGAGGGCTGTGCTTGGTTCACTCCTATTAAGGCTCCCAGCAAAGGCTTCAGTTGTGTCAGGTGTTCCAGATCCAAAATCTCTCCACTGGAGAGACTCCAGCTCCAAGATCAAGGTACACACAGGAGAACACTTAGAACAGGAGTGGGAGAGAAGATATGGTGTTTGTCTCAAAACCACAAGATGGAAAAGGAGAGAGAAAGAGAAGGTTTCCCTGTTCTTTCTCCATCTGACCGGTGGTTTTGCTGCAGATGCTGTGCCATGCACAACGGGGGTGATGGAGAAACACCCCGAGCCTGAGCTGTGCTGGAAAACTCCTTGCTCTGAGCAGAGCAATCCTCCTCAGCCTTCCACCTTCTCTTTCCATCTCAATGAATTAATGCAGCACTTTCCCAGGGTAGGGCTGGTAAATAGGTCCTTTGAACACAGAGATTGCTGATAAGCTCAGGACAATATTATTTTGTACCTTTTTGCTGTGCATTTCCTTGGTGGTACTGGACAAATTGGCAGCAGTAAAGGCTCAACAGCAGAATGCTTCTGCCCTGAAAAGCTGACAGGAATTTATCTCATAAAACCCAACAGCTTTCTATCTGGTGGCTTGAGTCTTGGTTCAGTTGTTACAGTTAGTGGACTATTTAAAGTGTAGTGAAATACAGTGTATAGATAAAGAATATATGTCCAAAATAATACAGAGGAAAGGGACTGTCTGATTTCAGTTCCTGCCCAGAGTGCCCCATCTGTAAGAAGTTTTCTTATTTTCTTCCTTCCAAGTTCCTACAAGGAGGGGCAGGAGAGCCGTGCTGTGCCAAATCATGCACAATATTTAGGAGGTGAAGAAGGGCAAGAAAACTTGTCCTGGCCAAGAATTCAGGATTTCATTTTAGGCAAAGAATTCACATTCAATGAGCAGCAAGATAATTTAATGAACAAAGGGTTATATGACAGATGCAAGAATACTTTTTAGAAAAAGCCTTACAATAATATCCCATACATTAGTAGACATCTGCTATAATTTTTGTTAAATTAAACACATTCTGGCCTCAACTGACTTGATCTCCTGTTTGCTTTGAGAGCAGCTTCACTGATAACAAAAACAATCATTTTTCGCATGTCTTGTGTCTTTTATCATGGGAGTAACTTATTATGTTGGGTTACATTGTAACACATCTATTGTGTGATTCTGTGCAACAGATTGCAGCTTAATAAGGTAAGTCAGGAAATTCAAGATATACATAAGGCCTTTTGTGATTTGGCAATGTCTTACCTGTCAAGCTGCTGGATATCTGAGCTGAAAAAGCAATGACAGGCAGAAGAGGAGGGTAGGGCAAAGATATGGGTTCCATAGTGCTGATTTAGTAAATACCAACCTGCAGATTGCTCAGGCAAAGTCAGTGGGAGTGTAGGTGCCAAAGCACAGAAGAAAACCTGTGCTGCTCCTGTTGCTGTCAGTAGCTGACAGACAGCATGAGGGGCTGTGTCTGGAATCAAGGTACAGACACACAGGGAACAGAAAGAAAAGGAGACCTGACCAGCTGTTTCTTCCCCTTTTCTCCCAACCCAATGATGCATCCCATTCTCTCTCACATGGTGCATAGTGTTCCTTGCAGAACAGAAGAACTGGGGATGGGGTGTCCAAGTGTGTCCATGCAGCAGGAGGCTCACAGCCTGCCCAGGCAGAGCAGAAAACTTCCCAGAATGGGTGTTTTGTTCTTGTGCCAGAGATGAAGCTTCTAAGGAAACCCAAACCCCGTAGTGTCTCACTGCCTGAGACACCAGTGAGCAATTCTAACAAACCACCAGTGGGCAGATCTATCATTCCAGCTATTTAACAGCATTTATAGCTCAGAATAGAACAGGAATAGGATGTGCCAGCTTTAGCAGGAGAAATGTCTGAACAATGGCATTGTCTTCTTTCTACTGCTTCGTGTCCAGGCTCAGGCCCTGCTGCCAGCTGCCTGTGAGGAGAGGTGCTGGCAGTGGTACCTCAGGGCTTCCTGTTGGGTCAGCATCCTCCTAAAGTACAGATCTGCCTCAATTTTATCACCTGGCTCAGAGCAGAATAGATGCAAGGAAGGAAAGTGGTGAATAAACTGACAGATGGATCAGGATACCTACAAAAAACCTCCTTAAACTATGCTATAAACTGCTGAGAGGGAAAATATTGGTTATATATTAGAAGTTTATCAGTTAAGCCTATGGTTTGTGACTGCAGGCATGCAGCTTGTTGATGTAGCAGATTTAGGTAGTCAAAGCTGTGAATGACATGCCTGCTCCTCCAGCAGGGTCCTGGAAGCTGGGAGTAATAGGCTTAATGTAAATGAGACTTGGATGATCATATTCCTGTAGGAATCTATTATGGGAGGACAGATTGCTGAAGAAGTGTTTTATAACTGATCCAGTGAGAATCTGTACAATATCTATTTAAAGAAGTTGTAACACCAGCAACAGAGAGAAATCTTATATGAAAACTTTACAGTTACTAAACAAACTTTAAAAATTAGTTCTCAACAAAAGGCTATCAAGAAATCAACACTACAGGACCTTCTAAGATGAGAAAATTTGCATTTTTTTTCTCTGGTGGACTTTTAAAAAAACAGACCTGAGAGCTCCCGATCAACTGAACGAAGAGTGCACATCTATTCTGCCTACTAAAATCCTTATCATTGTAATCTATTGATAGATATCAAAAGGAAGGACCTATACACTGAACACCTCTCTGATACTCTGTGAGCTTGATTCTATAGGTTTCATAAAATTCCTTTTGCTATATTGGTCTCAGACCATTTTTAAAGATACCATAATATCTCTGTTTCTCATGGCTTAAGGATATTTTTCCTAACACGGACTAATTCTTTGTTTATATTTATTAAAATGATGTATTCTTTGCGTGGCACATCCTCATAGCTAAATAAGTAAGACAACTCTAGCATATATAGATGTCTTAATGGAAATGTTTAGTACACATGAGAAAACACTTTCAGAATATGCTTTAATGATACCCTAAATAGCATTTCACTTTCAATCTGAGAAACACTGTTGTTCTTGGTATAAATTAAAATTAAGATTAGTGACCAGAATTGTCAATAAAATAAATGAATAGTTGGGGGATATTTAGATCTATCAGTGGAGTGCATGGCGTACTGAAACAGCATTATGTCCTTGCAGGTATAGAATTTTAAATCAAAGTAACATTATTATCAGTGTCTGGCTTCATGCACTTTGCTTCACAGACACTATTATGCATTGAGCAGCAATTAGTGAGTCACCAGGGATACTTTCCTAGACTCTTCAGGTCAGGAAAGCTAATTAACCTTCCTCCTGTATTCTGAACAGACTTACAATAATCAGTGCCAAATCTTATCCTTCTTTTTTCTTTATTCTTCAACAACTTTTAAAATATTGGTGGCAAATTAGGAAAAATGTAAAGAAGCTCTCCTGATAAAACCAGAAAATCCACTGAGGAGGTCAAAGAGCTGCAAGTGCGACCCGGGTTTGTTTGTTTATAGCAGGGATTCTTTGTTTAATAGATTTCTTACAAAGCTCTGCCAAGGCAATTTAATTAACTGCCCATTTACACTGCAGGTGGCTGCAGACACACAGTGCTGAGGGGCTCATGGAAACAACCGTGCTGGCTCTGGCCATCCTGGGGTGCAAATGCAGAGACTTTGCAGTTGCTGTCCCGGGGCAGAGGCAGCACCCGAGCTCCAGGGCCAAAGGCAGCGCACGATGCTGCAGGGTGTGACAGGATGTTGCCCTGATTTTTGCAGTTCTGGATGTTGTCATTTCTTTGTAGCTAGTTTCTCACACTGTTCTCTGTAAACATGGCCATGTTATTGGAACTGTATCTTATCATTCCATTCCTTTCTCCTGGACACAGAACTTTGATGGACATTTCCTTTGACCATCGTAATTGAGGGAGGAAAAACTGATTTCCTCCAATGAATAATGATTTCTAAATGGATATAACAAATAAAGAAGGCAGGTCTTGCCCCCCTTCCTTCCTTCTCTCTGATCCTGGTAACAAGTGCCTCTATCTCTTCCTTTGGTGTCGTTACTGCGACAACAGGGCACTGGGATGACACCACCGGGGCTGATCTCACTCCACACACTGCTCTCATGCTCTACCTGCTGGTTTGCAGGAGAGGTTTTAGAGGGATTTATCAACAGGTCAGCTGTAGTGCCAGTGCCTCCCAAAGGTGGCCAGAATGTCACTTCTGAAGTGATGGAAATCCTGGTCGTGTGTGTTGGAGTCAAGTGGGACACAGATAATTTTTAATGAGTTTAGTTCTAGGCTTAGTATCCCGTGAGAGGACAGAATGTGGTTGCTCAGAAGCACTCCAGGGAAGCAAACTGAGCCTTCCCCCCTTTACTGCCTGTCTGCTTTCTTCAAGGCCTCTTCCCTTGCAGTTTGTTCTGAAAATGATGACATATTCATTTCTCCTATAGCTGCTGTTCTGGCCACACTGCAGATCATTCAGTTAACCCATAACCACAAGTACAATGATGTTCTTGATGCAAGAAAGGGAAAACCTCCCAGCATTGCAAAAGCAATTCTATGCCACCATAAAACCAGACCAGCAAATGGATCTCATTCTGACCAGCACCTTTTGTGCAAACTGCTTCTTGCATTTTATTTATCTCTAAAAAAGCAGAGGGAAAAGCCAAAGCAGATCAGGCAACACTTGATGTCTTGGCAAGACAACTTTCTAACAAGGGACTGTATTCAGCTGAGTCCGTGAATGAAGGGAAAGAGGAGAATTTTCCCTTTTCCCAGGATGAGAGGCCCGTGCAGGACACTGCCACATTTCACTGTGATTACAGAAACCAGATCACAGCTTAGAAGAAGGGTGGGCTTAGAAGGGTGAAGTACTTTGTGCATCCCTTCAGAGGGTGTCGTCAAAATTTTGACAAAAAAAAAGGAAGGAATAAAAATGTGCATATGGAGAACAGGTTAGAACAGTTTTTCTGCAGCATTTAAATACAGGAAAAGAATCGGATCCCAGTGAAATGTGACAGGTGAACTTAGGGAAAATAATCAATTTAATGTTTCCAGTGTTTTGCTGTGCATCAAGTAGTGTAAGTCTCAGGACTTGAACTATACTAGAACAGCACAGCATATCTGTAAAACTAATGTTTCAAACGGCTGTGTGATAAATTAAAATAATTCCACTCGTCATACTGCAAACAACTAGCTGTTCAGAAGCCTTTGAAAAAGTACTTTCAAGATAAAATATGTACTTGTTGTTTCTGTGTCTTTTCAAAAAGATGTATCTTCTTCACAGCTTCAGTGGTAAAAAAACATTTCATGTAAAATGTGGTTTTCTCTGACATTTAGATGTCTTGCAAAGTGGTTTATTATAGCTCTTCTGGACGTTTGGATATTTAATTAAATGTCAGAAACATATTCTCTGTCCTCATATGAATGAATATCAAGTGTTTATTTATTCATAATCTATTTGTTATTCTTTTTCTGTTTCTCACAAAATTATCAGGTGGAAAGTCAGTCATCAGGGACACTTAAAATTTTTAGGGGTCATAAATCTAATTAACCTCAGCAACTGTGCTTAAAATGGTGAATAACATTAGATAAGTTCTTACAGAATTCTACAGAACCACTCAGAGGTACACTTGCACCTGTTATTTCAGCTGACCTTTAATGTCATTCTCAAAACATCCATGGAAGGCATGATGTGAGAAGCTGAGAACACAGAAACTAGACTTGTATGAATTTCAGTTCTTAACAAACACGTTTAGGAGTTCACACTGCAGGGCCTGGGCTGAATTGAGTCCATTCCCTGGAATAATCCTCTTAAAGCTGTGGACCAGTCCTGTGAGCCCTGCTAAGAGGAAGGAGTGGGATACCTGAGAGCTGTCAGAAGGCTGTAGTGAAGTGAGATCTTTGGGTTGATTTTTTTTTTAATTTAATGAATGAATGGAGAAGTAGCAATACACCACAGAAGGCTGTAAATTAATAATCTAGAAAGAAGTAATATTATTTAAGTTAGGTAGGTATGAAGTGAATTTTCTGACAGTCTCTAACCTGGATAAATCCTACATTCTCTTGCCTTGCAGTATGTACAGTGGGAAAACATGCCTTTCATTTTGTGTTTTCATCACAAGTGATCACTCTATAAGGATGACAAGAGAGAATATCTGTATTTTTCTCCTACCAGCATCCAGAGTGGCCTCTGGTTAGTGCTGCCTGGTACCACGCTGTAGGGAGGAACACCCATCAGACCTGAGAAGCTGACAGACTTGAAATATTGAACAAAGTGAACTGTAAGAGACCATGTGATTGCAAATTTCCCAGTGGAATAGGGAAAGAATGTTTCTTATAACTTAAGGGGGAAATGTGCAGGTGGAAAATTGAGCAAAGTAGATAAATGATTTTGATTTGAGAGAAAGGGGGAGAACTATTGACAGGTGCTTGGTTTTGTTTATAAATATCTGTCATGAGCTTGAGATAACACATTCTCATGCCTCAAAATTAATAACACTGCTTGGGAGTGTTAAAGCTGGGGCTCACAAGGGTGTTTATTCCCTGTTTACCCAGGGAAAATGCTCAGGTATTTGCTGTTTAAAAACTCCTGGTCTGACCATGGTCCTGCAGGAAAGAGTTCCCTCAGACACGACCTGAACTTCAAAGACATCAACCCTGTGTCTTATGTAAGGGAGATTTTCTGCTGTACAGACCTTGTGCCTCACCATCTGCTGTGAAATGGGATTAATCCTGAGGAGAGGAACACATCCATTTCCGGGTGGAAAAGCAATTCTGATGAAGCTCTCCATGAGTAGAGATTTACACAATTTACATCAAAAAAAGATAAAAATGTCAGCTGGTATCTCTGCACTGATTGCCCTGGATCAAATAGGAGGATGCTTGAACAACACTGTCAATAGCACAAAACTTCTGTCAGAGGTCCTGAAAAGAAAACCCAAAGTCTTTCCAAAAATGTCAAAATCCAAGAGATTTTTCAGATTATCTGCTCAGCCTTGCACTGTTTCCTGTATTCTTGATAGAAATTGTCACTGAAAAAGGTTTCCATATTAATCCTCCTTTTTAGTGTCTATAAGGAAACAAAATTCATTCTAATTTATGCAGATACACACACACAAAAAAGCATTCAAAGTCTGCTGGGAATAGTTGACTAACTTTTGCATTTTTTTTCCACATCATATTCAACGAGGTTTACAGCACACCAGAAGACTTAATTGTATTGAACATTAAAATCTTGTATATGTTACACTATCATCTGCATTGTATTCTAAGTGAAGATAATACTTCACTATTTGTTTCTGTATGAGGGCTTTTTTTTTTTTGTTCTCTGTGGTACAGCAATTAAGACTGACAATTTTTAGTGCTTGTTACTGTTGTTGCAAAGGTACTCAAGAAAAAACAACAAAACTAAGTATTGTTAGGTATCATTTATTTATTTTTTTTTTCACAGCAGCAGAGGAAACTATGAAAAGTAAAATTCTACCCAAACATTTGCTTGAGGCACTGGAGTGTGTATTTGTGAGGAGATTCAGCTGCAAAAGACAGAAATGTAGTGCCTGGATTCTGTTCAGATGGGCATACTCTAGATGTGTGTGCTTTGAGTTTCCTTTATCTTTGCAGGAGTAGTTAAACCTAGGAAGTTTTAGGCATGTAGGACCTGTGATCTGAGTGGAGCTGAGGATCAAAGGCTGAATCTAAAAAGCTTTCTGCAAATTTTCCTCCAAGCCTTCTTGAAGCTCGATCTGTTACAATTTGTGTGTGGACATCAGATGGATACCATTACATTGCCTCTCCCTGCATATTTCAGATAAAGATGTTCATTATTAAACAATTGGAAAAAGCTGTAATGTTGGATGTTACTGAGGAATTCTGTTCACTCATTGTGACTGATTTCTGATGTGAAAAAAAATCCATATTTTTATGAAATAAGGAAAATAGAATTACATATATTGGTCTGAGTGTTTAAAAATCAAAACTAATGCACACATTTCTGTCATTCTGAGCAGTAGCTGATCTTTGCCACTGTAGCAGTGCCAGTACAGGTTGCTCTGGCAACAGGATGCACAGGCAACAAGATTCCATTCAAGGCAAAAACTTTAAGAGGGAGATTTTCCCTCTGATATTTATAGCTAAAAAGTTGAGCACATAGTTAACTTTAAGCATCTCAGTAGTCACCATTGATTTTAGCTCTCCCTGCTCACATCTCTGGTCGTTCACTTTGACTACAAGAGAATAAAAAATAAAAATAAGAAAAAAATATTCCGCTGACTCCAGAAAGAGTCCATCTGCTCAGGTAAAATATCCAGTTAAGGAGGAAAAGTGATGGTGGGATTTTGTATGGATTAGTGTTAGGGCCCATTTTATTTAACATTTTAATTACTAAGCTGACACAGAATTTTGGGACAATGCTCGTGACATTTGGTTCTGGAATGTAGTTGGGAGACATCATCAATGTAAAGGAAGAGGGGAATAGCCTACAGGACAATTTGGATGACATTTAGAACTGGAGTAGTGGAAATAGGATGAAATGTAAGAGCACAAAATGCACAACCATTCACTCAGCAATGAGTAACAAGAATTTTTGGTACAACCACGGAGCTCATTAGCTTGGAAATGACAGAGGGTGAGGAGGACCTGGTTCTATTACCTGATCACAGAATGACAGTGAACCACCAGTATGACTGAGAGCAGGAAATGGCAAAGGTTGTGTCAAGATATAGCAGGAAAAAATCTCTGCTGGAGTTTGAAAATGAAACTTTTTATGAATAAAATATTAACCATAGTGAGGAAATCTAACAGAATCTGCTCTTTTGTCCACAATTTTTTGTTATTTTTCATCACGTAAAGATACTTTTCTTTGTCATAGGCACAGATATTTATGAAGGCAGACTAGCCTAAAGCTAGAAAAAAGTTAGTAAAGAAGTTTTACACATAGATCTCAAACAGAGTAATGGAAAACCCTAAAAAATGCTGGTTAACACTGACACTGGTAACCCATACTCAGGGT
Organism: Climacteris rufus; assembly: GCA_013398175.1. Lineage (NCBI taxonomy): Eukaryota > Metazoa > Chordata > Aves > Passeriformes > Climacteridae > Climacteris > Climacteris rufus. Next base: position 801,404 of record VZRZ01007867.1, on the reverse strand, counting down.
TGATATGGTGTGAAAGAGCATCAAATCAGTCCTTCCTTAAATCACAGCAACTGCATCCAAGCCTGGCTGTTTGAAAATAAGGTGAGGAATGCAGGCCAACACATGGCAAGTCAGACATTCCCACATCTCCACTGCCTTCCAGAGGAAGCAAAGACAATACCAGGGCATGACTGGGCCTTCAGTTGCTCAGTTAAATCTCTGTATCAGAGCCCTCCTGTACCCCTGCACACACATCATTCCACACTGACAGCAGGACTTGCATTTTGAGGACAGAACTTTCCAAGCAGATTTCATCACCACAGGAAAAGTGATACTGGAGTTGATCCAATCTTGCCAGAAAAAGCTGCATTCCCACATGTTTCCCAGTGACATGCTGAGCATAAATATGAAGGGTTGAGTACACGAGCTAAGCCAATTATTACACCTCTGCAAATGAAAATTGCCTCTGAGAACTGTTTTTTTCCAACCATGGGCTTTCAAGTCTTGACTGTTTCAGGTTTTTATTAACACGGAACAATGATGAACTGGAGATCAAATTACAAGTTTATTCTGTGCAATCTCCATGCACTTTGAAACATTGCAAGGCAATGACACAACCCTGATGATGATTCATTCTGAGCTTTCAGTCACAGTATTTACTTCTTTGACCCCTATTGACTGTGTGGTGAACTAAATAAAAAGCAACCATAATAGCTGAAAACTGCACACTTTAGGAGATATCCTGGGAAAATAAGGCCACAATTAAAATAATGATGGGAGAGCTAAAAGGTTTAATGATACAGATTGTGGGTTAGACTTCTGGAACATTAGAATATTTCTCTACATATGAATGCATGTGGCACTTAATGAAAGAAATGCCAGTAGATGGCACTCAGCAATGTGTTGCATGCTTCAGTTTTGTCATATCACTAAAACCTGTTATTGCTGTTCATGGCCAATGCTCTCTTTATGCATTTCTTAGCATCACTGTTAATAAAACATTTGCTATTTAGGTTCATTACATATACCCAGAGAGCAATCAAGCATTCAGAGTGTGCTACTCAGTAGCTCTATAATGGCATTACAGTTCGTATTAGAAAAATTTAGGGCTGCATATACAAACAAATTATCTGTATTGTCTTTACTCTAGTCTCTCAATTTGAACAGTCTGACCTGGTGGCCTAACAAGCTAATGTGATTTGCCATTTCATGAGGCTTGGTTAACCTTGATGAATGTGTTATGGTTATGCCAAGTATGACATAAACCAAGTTACCTAAGTCTTCAGTAAGTCAGTTTTCTACAAGATGATGTTTTTATCCCCTTTGTGCATGCCATTTTTCTCAATCTCTCTCTCTTTCTTTAAAAATAAATAACATTGGCCACGAAGTAAATGTTGACTTTGATCACTAAGTTGCATTACATGCCCATTCCCATTATTAAGTAGCAAGAGTCAAGATTGGAAACTGCTTACAATTATCTAGAGTCACTGATCACATTCAGGGGTAGGTAATCACCTTGTTTCTAACCATGGTCAGAGTTACAAAGGGAGATACAGCTGCCAGGTAACTTGAGCCCAAGCATGGAAATCTTTACATGGTGCTGCAGTAACTTTGCTGCTGGGTTCAGAGAACAAACCCTGCAGAAAGTGGAGCCCCAGGGTTCTACTCTCATGTTTTCTACTGCATTGGAAGAGGAGTAAGTGATGAAATCCACCCCAGGAAAAACAGAGCATGTAGAACACCAAATTAAATATAGATTTTTTTGGGACACCACCACCACCATGACCCTCAGCACAAAAAAAACAAAAAAAAAACAAAAAAAAAACCAACAACCTCTGCAGGATTAAAAAAGAAATGTTGAAGAAAAATAAAAATAATTCACTAATAGATATTAACAGATGAGGATGTCTTCATGCTGAATTGAAAAGGATTTAAAGCTCACATATTGTTCTCCTAAAAACTGCTCGGAATGCTAACCAAATACTTATCACGACAACACCTGTTTTAGACCTTAAAAAAGGCAGCATGAAAGTAATTTTGCTTCCTTTTCACACATGGGGGTGTAATACAATAGGCAAAGGAAAGCCACAATATGTTCAGAATTTTGTTGAAGAGGATCTGGGGTTTCAAAAGCTGGATGCAATGTTCTGTGTGCAATGGGATCCTGCATTTCCTGGGGCTTCACCTTGTCCCAGAATTGCAAAGGGTAGAGCTACACTCAGATCCTTGTGCAGATTGCTGACAAAATACATCAGATTGAGCTTTAATAGAGGATACCAGAACACAGCAGTTCAAATATTTGGGAAGTAAATCAATATATCCAGGGTGTTCTATGATGAAGCCCACATCTCTCTCATCAGTGAAGAAGGACAAGCATGAACCTTCCTTACAGCAGAGCACACATGAACCTCACACAGTCTGTGCATACACCCCCAACATTTAGAGATTAGGGAAAAAAACCATGCTCATGGCAACTGATGATTCCACATCAAATGCAATCTTACAAAACCATGTGGAACTCAGCTGAACTGGTGGCTTCAGTTCTGAAGAAAATTCTATTTTAAACAGGAACTCAAATTTGGAGGTCTCAGTGGTGGCTTTCACGTTTATATCAATGTAATTATGAGATATCTTTTTTGATTTTAATGATCAGTCCACAAACCACCTCGTCCTGCCATCACAGAAAGGAATCTGAAGGACAGGAGGGCACAAGCACAAAACCTTTGTGCCTGAGCTGCTGCACTAGGGAAGCATCCTGTCCTTGCCTTGGAGACCAGCAGACACGGGAATTACAGCCCTAATGCCACGGTCCTGAGGGAACAGCCCCATCCCACCTCATTCCATTTGCATGACTGCTTCCAAAAGAGCTCTGTTCTGCACGGGGCCCTGTGCTTTAAATTCCATTTTTCCTTAAACAGGTAATGTACCTGAGCTCTCAGAGCCTGTAGGATTGTGTAGTCAGATGAACCATATTTAAAAATATCTGGCAATTGCACTTCTTTTAGTCTAATTCTTGCATAAAATTAAAGCAATTTTGCATAGTTGTTTTCAGCCATGGTTTGATTTCTGCATGTTTCACTCAAGTAAAATACGTAGCTTCTCTCCCCTCAGTAAACAAATGGGTAAAGGAAAAATTACTTGCATTCCACAACTGAATAAATCCATCAGCTCTTCTCAGTTAAGCTCTTAATATGACTTTGAGGATCATTTGTATTATACTGTGGTAGGACATAATTTCCTGATCTTGAATTGGGACCTCCCTTTGCTCCGAGTGTGCAGACACTGCAAAAAAGACTTTGTCTTTACCCCAGATGATGCCAGCATAAATTAACCTTCCATAAAAGCCCTTTTCCTGTAACTTTATGAGTTTCAGCACTATTTAGTCTCTTAAGCATGTTCATCTCAGGGTGTCCAGAATGGAGAAGTGATACCAATATATCTTCCAATATAGCCATCAATATAGCTTCTGTTTTGGAAGAAAGCACTGAGAGAGTGCATTGGGGTTGAGGATACAAAAGAATGAGTGTGAGACACAGATCATTAAATTTTAGGGACAAGAACTGGTTGTATTTGTACACAAATATTGGAATAAATGTGAGTGAAAATCTCGAGTACTCCATCCTAGTCATTTTAACCCAGAGAAATTGACTGGAAAATCAACTCGTGTAGTAAATTGGGTCAGCAGATAATAACAATGCAGATTTTAAATGTGTTTCATCATTCTGAACATGTCTAGATTAGAGCAATCCTGGTTTCTGTGTAATTATAAATCCTCATGTTAACCATGTTGCATATTGTATTCTGGATTCTGCACTCAGAATTCAATTGTCCTGGGAACTCTGTCCATGGAAGTTAGTGTGCAAACCTCCTGATTATTGCTGATATTGCTAAAGTTGGGCACTGAAGCTCTCCCCTACAGCTTATGAGGTAATGGTATGAAAATTCAGAGAGCACCAGATCTAGCTAGATGCTGAGAGCTAAAAAAATAATTAGAATTTTACCTCTCATGGCAGTAGAGTCCAGATAGACTCTACAGTTCATACTCTTCCTTTGGCATCAAGAGAAATCCAAGCAGACATTGACAGGTGAGCAGAGTCAGACTTTCACTGAAATTCCCCTTATAACTGTTTTAGTGGGACCAATCAGCAACAAGTATATATATAAACATCAAAACATCTTTATTTTTAAAACAAAATTTAATACCAGGCACATATGTGCTACTACCAAATCATGGACCAAGTTTTACCAGACAAGATTTGAGCCCCTAAGGCCTGGGATGCACGACAGAAATGCACACCCACTGCCATGAATAGAACCATGTAATATAAAAGAACTATACTGAATGACACATAGTTTCTATGACTAGCTCCTTATTTCAGCAACTTTCTCTTTCAAGTATGCCTTCTATAGTGGAATAATTTTGCATTCAGCAGTAATCTTCATGAATTCACTTGGTATTCATGTAGATGTCACATACATTTCCACTGATTTTTCCACCCCTGTTTAGGATAAGTTAATGGGCACTTAAAATAGAGTGTAACCCCTATGGGAGTAAAATAATTTCAGTCTTGGTGCACACATTTCCAAGTTGAAGCATGAATGATGACATTATATTGAGAACAGCTCAGTCAGCTGTTGGCTTTTCTAATAACCTACCAATAGCCTGTTTAAAAAAATATGGGGAGGGCAAGTGGAAAGATAGCCTTTTGTCTCTGGGAAAAAAGTACTTAGGAATAAAATAATTGCTTAGTCTCCAAGTACGAGGAGACAGATGCTGCTGTAAATCTGGCTGGCTGCACTGTGGTCAATGAGGCTCTGTTAATTTACAGCTCTTTGTGAGGAGATGTTTGCTCAGTTACTTTCTGATGGTGATGGCTGCTCTACAAGCATTTCTCTTTTATAGTGGGTTTAGTCACTTTACTTGTTTTCTACCTTTCTTATTGGTGTGCATTACAGTGCTAGCAAATATACTTTACAGCCAAGGAAAATGCTCTCTCTTGTGATTCACTGATTGCTTCCTATAATCTGAATTCAAATATGATGAAGAATCCTTTTCAGGCAATGCAAAATAACTAAGGAACACAAGCTTGTCTCCCAACACATTTTCTTAATAAAGTCTGTATATGACTAATAACTATCTCAAGATTTTTGCTCTTATATTGAGTGGTACAGCAGAAAATTAACACAAGAAGTGAAATAATTTTAATATTCTTTTGTAAAAGATTCTAAGTCTAGTTGTTTTAAGCACCACAGATGCAGTCCTTAAATAGGTCACCATTAGTTTTGTGAAGTACTAGTTGAGACATCAATATGAATGCTGAAATAACCTTTTAAGTTTACATATTGAATTCCTTGATGAATAGTCCAACACTCATAATATTAATAGAAGGGGGAAGATGGTGTAACCACAGCCATCCTGGGCACAGGGAGCTGCCTGGAGGGGGTTCCACTTGTTGCTGTGGGCTCAGTAAAGGTGGGTGTCTTGCCAAGATCAGGGAATGCTCCAAATAAAGGGATCACCTTCTACTCAAATCCTATTCCCAGTCCATGGAGTTATTAAACTACACAGGTTGCCAGTGGCACAACAAGGCATCCCCAAAACTCTGCTGCACTCTGGCTGCTCCCTGCCTCCCTCCCTTTGGCCGGATTCTGGGTTTGCTTTCCACATTAGGAGTCACTGCTGACATGAATGTGGACAGGGGGATATAAGCATTTATTAATGCTTTGTGCTGAATTTCAAACAATCCCAAGGAATCTGGCTGCTAGATGCCCATTAAAATTAATAGGAATTGGCATCCACCATGTCCCTGTGGTTTTGATAGCTCAGCTTTAACATTCTGTTTTGTCTGTTGGTTGTTTGAAGTGTGCAGACCCTGAGCTGCAGACGCTGCTAAGATCTGACATTGTTTTCCCTGAGACGTGAGAACTGTTTCTGTGTTTGTGCTGATCTTTTCTTTATTATCACCCTGCACACCTTAGGTCAATTCTACCCTGAGAGTTCATTTCAGACCACAAATCTTTTAAGCTGACTCTGTTTTTTTTCTCTTAATAGAGCAGCCTGGGGATGTCGTTGTCCAAGCATTTTGTTGCTTGGATCTTGTCATCAGTTTAAACATTTGATAGATGAAGCTATGGAGAATTGAAATAGTATTTATATTCATACCCCTGAGAGTTACAAACTGTAAATTGAGACAGAAAACTATGATAGCTCTCCCAAGAGGCAAAATCACTTCTTTTTACTGCTGATTATAAAGAAGATTGGCTGGCAGATGTTAATATTGGCAGTTACTCTCTGACAAATTTTCTCTAGGTACGGTTAATCAATTTTTGCTGCATGGAATGAGAAATGGAGCTTGAATATTCAAATGTCTAGACATGTAAATATATTACCTTTATAAATAGGTTTAAATGATTAATATCTGTGAAAAAACAAAAGTGAAAAATGGATAAACTAGAAATGTTGTGTGAAGATTCATAGATTATTTAGACGATGAATAACAAAATTTGTCTATACATTAGGAGGAAGAAATTAACTGTGCAGTTATCATATACATACTTACAGACAGCACTCATCTGATTTCTGAAAAGTCTCTCTGAACCGAAGAACTCTCTATCCCTGAAGACAGTTTAAGGGCTGTTATTTGAAACAGACCTGTTCTAGACAGAGATGTTATCAGTGTAATAAGGATAATACAATTTGCTCTATGAACACTGCAGGAATAGATGTTTTCTCTGTGCAGGGTCCTGCAAACACTTCAGCTAATTTAATAGACCCCGATGGGATGCTCTGAAGGCAAAGGTTTTGGGGAGTGACAGGAGTGATCCCATAATTGCAACATGATTGTTTAATTCATAAATGTTCTTCCTCCATGGTGATTGAGCACAGTCCTCTGGAGGGAAAAGATAAAATTGCCTCCCTGGAGATTCTCTGTGGCCATTCCCTGGGGTGTTATCAGCTCCTTTGATCTGCCCATGGGAGAAGCTTCCAGCTCTGTGAGGCATCCCCAGCCATGCTGCCCTGAGAGTTTTACACACCAAATCACATCAGCTCCCTGTAAGTGCCTCTGACAATCCCTGGCGAGCTGCCACGGAGCTGTTGTATTATCCAGGTAACACAGGAGATACTCCCTGCTTCCCAGCATATCTGCTCACTTAGCTATGGTAATATGATTAACCTTATTATTTCTGAATCAGTCCACTGTGGCAAATGATGAAGTGCCATATGGCTCTCTGAGAATGAAAGCAACGTGTCTGTGTGGTGCAAGAAATGTTTCTGGATGGGTGAGTGAATTATGTATTATGATTCATAGTTAAATACAAACCTAAAAGAAAATTCTTTCCATGGAGACTATTTAGACTGTTTCTATATTTTATAAAAGGCAATGGATCAAAGAAGAAGTCTAAAGCAGCAATGCGTACTTAATGACCTGTTCCAAGGAGTAAATTATGGCTGGAATTGTCAGGGTATTAAACTTAGTAGAGCAGAGCTTAAGCCACAGGAATGGAAATTTTCAAAATATAGTTCATTCTTTTACAGTGACACAATAGCAAAATAAAGGAACCCCTGACAATATGATTTATTGAAGAAACTAAACAAAATATGTTTGAGCTACTGCGTCCCAAAGTCATTTAGCTGTTCTATTACTTTTAATGAATAGCCAAGATCAGTGAATATATTCAGTGAGATAAGGCTCAGTGCATTTCTGATAAGAGGAGAAAGGTAAAAAAAGAAAACTTGCATCCATTTTTCATTCAGAGGTTTATTTACTGGAGGTTTATATATATAAAATCCCAAACAAGCACCAAAATGAAACATCCTATTTTCTCTCTGGTCCTTTTACCCATTTAGAAACAAGGCTTGACTAGAAAAATATATTTGTGTGATAATGTTTCAGGAAAAGGTCAGATAAAAATCAGATAAGAGTTTCAGAAATTCACAGGTGTTTGTGATACATTTCTCTGTTCTCAATGGGACATGAGGCTGAGACAAATCATGGCCTCTGCTTGTAGCAAGAGGCTGAGAAAGACATTTTACAACAGTTTTACCTGGGCAATGACCTATGGGTTAATCAGTAAAGGACCATCATTTTTCAGGGCTATGCGTCCAGTGCCTGAACAAGCCTGACTAAGTGGTCTTGCTGCCCTCAGGCTGTGCTGGATATAAAGACCATGACAACATTCACAATCTGGGCCTTTTTCACCAATTGTAGCTTTCCCCATGTTAGTGAGGGTGAGGATATGACTTGACTCTTTTCCAAAGAAGACAGAACTCCATAATTTTTTTTTTGTGTCACCCTACACAGTTGAAAACCCCTTTCCTTATGCTGAATTTCTTTCTTTCCCTGTGTCCCAGGGAAATATTTGTTGCAGGTGCTAGGGAATGTGTCAGAAATGAAGAATTCCTGTCGCTCTTAGGTGCACAGATGCATTGGATGTTTCATGAGCTGCCTCAGAAATTATTAACAATGAGGTTTTTGGTGAAAAAATGCAGCTGTTAGCACTCATTTGGGTCTCCTAAAATATGTATGTATAAACACAGTACACTAATAACTGCTTTAAAACTGTTCAAAGATATGAGTAGCACATTGATGATTAATCTAATAAACTATGACATACAATTAATTCGATGACTGAAATCAGCACTGCTCACAATTTTAGGAAGGTATAATGATTCTCTTTCAGACTGAAACCACCCAGTCCCTCAGGTACATTTATGTAGTGAAAAGATGGTCTTTGCACAAGGAAGAGTGATGGGTTTAGTAACAGCAATGACAGCGTGGTTGAGCTCTTTACAAGGAATCAGAGTAGATGCAAGTCAGGGGAGGGCACTACAGAAACTTCTAATACTTCCACAGGGATCTCATTTCATTCCAGGCATACAAGGAACCAAGATGCTTATGGGAAATTCTGCTAAAAACCTCTTAAAGCTGGCATTGTTGGTGAAACAAAGGGAGAATATGATGACAACATTAAGATCTGAGTAGACTTTATTAATAATCCATTAAACAGCTCATAAATACATAAAGAGGCCTGTAAGATCTAGATTAATAGAGTCCTTCCTCCAAAGAGATCACTCAAGTACCTCAGTTTTTCTCCCAACTGCAGTAAATGGCAAAGCTCTCATGAGTTCATACCCACTCTGAGACAAAAAAGCTAAGGCATAATACAGTGTTTTAGAAGGAGAAAAGTTTCTTACAGGAAAAAAAAAGGTAAAAAAAAAAGAATTCTTGGAAGTCAGAATACTTCAAAAAATATCTGACCCAAGAGAAGAGTGCATGAGGAAGACTTTCTGAATCACAGGTTGACATGAAAGACAGATCCAATGGATGATGTGAAAGAGTTTAGGAAGTTACACAGTTTAGAAATTCCAAGCTCTAAGATGCCAGCAAAGTTCACTGTTAGAATCTTGGCTAACATTTGTACTGGAAGAATTTTCTTCTGTCATTGTGAGACCCAAGGTCACACATTGACCAGTGTGATACAGGATCTGACTGTATTAACACTGTCTACTTACAGCAGTTCATCTCCTTCAGCCCTCCAACCCCCATGGAGGAGACACTCTGATTATTCCAGCATAGCTGAGACCCTGGGGCTGTATTTTGCTATTGATCCAGAGCTCTCACTGACTTTAATGGGAGTTTCTGTTCATCATGGATGGAGTATAGCACTTCTCAAAATCTTGTCAATGACTGTAAAATCTTTTTAATACTACAACATAATAACAAGAAATAACATATTTAAGAAGTTATAAAATAAACAAGACAAAATATGCAGGTGCATCTTCGATAATTTATGTTCCTGTGTCATGAATTACCTGTAACTTTACAATTAATCTCAACTCTGCATTGAGAATTGGCACTATCAAACAGTTTAAGTCAGTTAAATGGAAGAAGAGAATATTCTGTCTGTTTAGGAAAGGCTGGTAAAAACAGTGGGAGGTATAAGAGATGTGCAGTGGATAGCAACTAGCTGTGATAATGCCCTGGTAACACTGCAAGGTATGGACTTGAAGGGTCCTTCACTCTTCAGACACTGAAAGCTCAGTGCCTGTCATCTTGTCCTCAGAAGCCAGTGGTTCAGTGGGTGACAATTTGGGGAAGCTCAGCACCAAGGTACTTGTCTGAGTCTGTTGTGCTTGAGTGTGTCCCTGTGACACTGAACATGGGTCTCCACCTCTCAGGGAAGAGCCTCCCTGGGCTGGGACCAGCTGGGGAGCACAGAGGGAACTCAGAGAGCAAGAGAACATCCAATTTCTTGTCATCTTTCCATTAAAAAAGGCTGGCACCTTTGGGAGGGTTTGGGGTATGTTTGCAGTTCACCTGAGTAGGTCCATTGCTCTGACTGATGCTGTGACTCTTCCACTTTTGGCCCCTGCCATGTCCTTTCAGCTCATGTCTTTGTACAACTGCCTGAACTGTTGCCACCAATTAATGACAGCTAATAGGTCCCTGACTACTGAGAACACTTGAAGGCAGTAATTACAGCCTGTTCACACTCCTCTGCCCTGTAGGAGCAGAGCTGCTGCTGACTCTGCTGAGTAACATTTTATGACCCCATTTAGAGACTTGGGAAGGTTGTGATTGAGTATCTGAGAAAACATTGATCTAGTATTTATAAAAAGGTATTTTGTAGGAGTGTGAAAAACATGCTTTGTGTCCATTTATACTCCTGGATATTATGTAGGCTTACCAACATTTTACAGTTTTATTTTTAAGAAAAAGTTTGGCATATCCAAACTATGACTCTTTTCCTCCCTCTCTGAATGCATCAAAAAGAAGCAGTGCATCACTAAAGAAGGAGAGAAGAGAAAATTATAGATTTTATGTTTCTGCTGCTTTAAAACCAGATCCTGATCACTGTGGTGTTAAATATTGGTTGCAAAGAGTTTCCTTCCTATCTTGGATTTAGTTTTGCATGATGTTTAAAGAAGGGAGCAGACTGTGGAGTTTTAGTAGCTCTCCTCCCCCAAATGTAACCAACTCAAATGGTTACTCATTACATATCTCAAATATACAAATTATAATTGTTTCTTAATTTTTCTGCTGATTTGAAGGTTGGGGAACTCGGTGACAAAGCAGTTCACATGAAAATTCTCCCTCTGTTCTTGGTTTTACAGAACTTTGCTGTTTGCTCAGCACAACGATAGACAAAGTTTTCTATCTAACTTCCCTTCTAGAACAAAGGTGAACACGATAAAGAGACCAGGACATACTGACAGTCCCCCACTGCTGTTTTCTTCCCTTTTCCCCAGCATCACTTATCCTCTCTGGAACTTCATTAAGCAGCACTGCCCAGCTTTATCCTCTGCATATTACACACTGCTTTCATTCTCATTTGCACCATTATTAAATCCATAGTTTTAAGAACAGCGTACAAATTATAACATGTTGCCTTTGTTTTCCCTTTCTCTGGAGATAAGAACTTTCTAGGCATAAGGAAAATACTGCCAATATACATTTATTGCATTATTATTGTACATAGGTACAGTCAGGCTAATGAAAACAGTAGGTGTCTCTTTTCCAATTACCCAAACATGTTCTGCCACAGAGGGCTTTACTTCCCAACAACAGACAGAGAGATTAGGAGTCCTGAGGCTTTTGACAACCTTTCACTGCATGCTCTTTTCCCCCTCCATGTAATTACATGCTCCAGCAGCCCCAATTGCAGGGGCTGTGAAGGGAAGCTGTTTCCTTCAGGGTTATATTATCCTGCCTCTGGGTTCTGATGAGAAGAGGCAAAAGAACAAAACACATTTTCACTTATGGTACATCTCAGGTTTCCACCTCCACATTGTTCATAAACTCTGGTGTCCACCAGTACAAATGTTCACAGAGAAAACAAATTCTTTCTCACCTTATGCACAGAGAAGTTTCTAAACCCTGGATACAAAATCTTCAGGAGACTACAGGCACTGCTGAGTTAGTACTCAGTAAGTGCTCTTTGTAGGAGGAGAAAGTTCACAAAAGTCACTTCGAGTTAACCAGAAAAATTAACAAGTGACTCAAAGATATTCACTATAAAAAAGTAATCTTCACTGAGGATACATTTCTTACTGCCTCAGTGCACATATTTCATCTTCTGGATTTACAAATATAGAACTCAGGGTAATTCTATGTACAGACTGGGCCACTTCTGATTTAAACAATTTTGGCAGATATATGCTGACTTGTAGAGATGTAAACCTCAGAGAGGGGTTCATAGGTGAAAAGGCTTTTAGGAAGTCAGGATGTTCTTGGAGAGATCTAGAAAAATAAATAAAAATTAGAAATAATTTTCCAGGAAGGCTGCATGGGAAGGTGCCTCAGGGTGAGGGTACCTCTTCTGTCCAGAGGGATAAGCTGTTTCCCTTACATGACCCTATTTTTAACAAACAGAGAACTTTATTAAGAAATCATTATTAATGAAGTTAATTACCACTTGGATTACCTCTGCTTTACACTCATACTAGCAATGACCAAAACTTGCTGTAGTCTGAATTATTCAAGCTCTTTAAAAGCCACAATTTATGTTTTGGTGGGATTGGTGGGACCAGGCACCACTTAGGGTGCGACTGTATCATCCCAATTTGTAGCATCACCAAAACAAAAATTTCAACCCTTCTCCAGAAATACACCCTCCTATACCTGAGAACAGCAATAACAGCAATCCTAAATCCATCCAGGGGAGGCCAGAGGCCCACACATATAAACCACACTCCTGCCTTCCTATCTAACTGTGCTGGTGCTCCTAAAGGCCAGCTGGGACACGAGGGACTGTGAGAATCCAGCCTAAAGCCTTCTCCAAAATTCAGTGTTTCACAACAGGTATCACAAGCCAGGCAAGTACAATGTCCACAAGCCAAAGCACAAACCAGCTGCTGTACAGTGTTGAAATATTTGATGTCTGAAGCTCCCTGGAAGTGTGTTTCTGGAGCGAGGAAGAGAAAAAGCATCCTCTGGATTTATTATTGCT